>JAWPHD010016137.1:0-51434 GCA_037043455.1 Cyrtodaria siliqua | reverse complement strand
GCCTACTGCCACACTGGAATACCACATTATAGTAGGCCTACTGCCACACTAGAATACTACATTATAGAAGGCCTACTGCCACACTGGACACCATATTATAGAAGGCCTACTGCCACACTGGAATACCACATTATAGTAGGCCTACTTCCACACTAGAATACTACATTATAGAAGGCCTACTGCCACACTGGACACCATATTATAGTAGGCCTACTGCCACACTAGAATACTACATTATAGAAGGCCTACTGCCACACTGGACACCATATTATAGTAGGCCTACTGCCACACTGGAATACCACATTATAGAAGGCCTACTGCCACACTGGATACCACATTATAGTAGGCCTACTGCCACACTGGAATACCACATTATAGTAGGCCTACTGCCACACTAGAATACTACATTATAGAAGGCCTACTGCCACACTGGACACCATATTATAGAAGGCCTACTGCCACACTGGAATACCACATTATAGTAGGCCTACTGCCACACTAGAATACTACATTATAGAAGGCCTACTGCCACACTGGACACCATATTATAGTAGGCCTACTGCCACACTAGAATACTACATTATAGAAGGCCTACTGCCACACTGGACACCATATTATAGTAGGCCTACTGCCACACTGGAATACCACATTATAGAAGGCCTACTGCCACACTGGACATCATATTATAGTAGGCCTACTGCCACACTGGAATACTACATTATAGAAGGCCTACTGCCACACTGGACACCACATTATAGAAGGCCTACTGCCACACTGGATACCACATTATAGTAGGCCTACTGCCACACTGGAATACCACATTATAGTAGGCCTACTGCCACACTGAATACCATATTATAGTAGACCTACTGCCACACTAGAATACTACATTATAGAAGGCCTACTGCCACACTGGAATACCACATTATAGAAGGCCTACTGCCACACTGGATACCACATTATAGTAGGCCTACTTCCCCACTGGAATACCACATTATAGAAGGCCTACTGCCACACTGAATACCACATTATAGTAGGCCTACTGCCACACTGGATACCATATTATAGAAGGCCTACTGCCACACTGGAATACCACATTATAGTAGGCCTACTGCCACACTGGAATACCACATTATAGTAGGCCTACTGCCACAAAGGACACCATATTATAGTAGACCTACTGCCACACTAGAATACTACATTATAGAAGGCCTATTGCCACACTGGACACCATATTATAGTAGGCCTACTGCCACACTAGAATACTACATTATAGAAGGCCTACTGCCACACTGGATACCACATTATAGTAGGCCTACTGCCACACTGGAATACCACATTATAGTAGGCCTACTGCCACACTGGAATACCACATTATAATAGGCCTACTGCCACACTGGACACCATATTATAGTAGGCCTACTGCCACACTGGAATACCACATTATAGAAGGCCTACTGCCACACTGGATACCACATTATAGTAGGCCTACTGCCACACTGGAATACCACATTATAGTAGGCCTACTGCCACACTGGACACCATATTATAGTAGGCCTACTGCCACACTAGAATACTACATTATAGAAGGCCTACTGCCACACTGGACACCATATTATAGTAGGCCTACTGCCACACTGGAATACCACATTATAGAAGGCCTACTGCCACACTGGATACCACATTATAGTAGGCCTACTGCCACACTGGAATACCACATTATAGTAGGCCTACTGCCACACTGGACACCATATTATAGTAGGCCTACTGCCACACTGGAATACTACATTATAGAAGGCCTACTGCCACACTGGACACCATATTATAGTAGGCGTAGGCCTACTGCCACACTGGATTACCACATTATAGAAGGCCTACTGCCACACTGGATTACCACATTATAGTAGGCCTACTGCCACACTGGATTACCACATTATAGTAGGACAACTGCCACACTTGACACCATATTATAGTAGGCGTAGGCCTACTGCCACACTGGACTATCACATTATAATAGGCCTACTGCCACACTGGATTACCACATTATAGTAGGCCTACTGCCACACCGGAATACCACATTATAGTAGGCCTACTGCCACACCGGAATACCACATTATAGTAGGCCTACTGCCACACTGTATTACCACATTATAGTAGGCCTTCATCCACACTGTAATACTACATTATAGTAGGCATAATGCCACACTGGAATACCACATTATAGTAGGCTTATTGCCACACTGGAATACCACATTATAGTAGGCCTACTGCCACACTGGAATACTGGAATACCACAGTATAGTAGAGAAAGATAAAAATATCGGACAGGGAAAGCAGTAAGCCTACTGCCACACTGGACTACCACATTATAGTAGGCCTACTGCCACGTTGGAATACCACATTATAGTAGGCCTACTGCCACACTGGAATACCACATTATAGTAGGCCTACTGACACACTGGAATACCACATTATAGTAGGCATACTGCCACACTGGAATACCACATTATAGAAGGCTTACTGCCACACTGGAATACCACATTATAGTAGGCCTACTGCCACACTGGACACCATATTATAGTAGGCATACTGCCACACTGGAAAACCACAATATAGTAGGCCTACTGCCACACTGGAATACCACATTATAGTAGGCCTACTGCCACACTGGAATACCACATTATAGAAGGCCTACTGCCACACTGGACACCATATTATAGTAGGCCTACTGCCACACTGGAATACCACATTATAGTATGCCTACTGCCACACTGGATTACCACATTATAGTAGGCCTACTGCCACACTGGACTACCACATTATAGTAGGCCTACTGCCACACTGGAATACCACATTATAGTAGGCCTACTGCCACACTGGAATACCACATTATAGAAGGCCTACTGCCACACTGGACACCATATTATAGTAGGCCTACTGCCACACTGGAATACCACATTATAGAAGGCCTACTGCCACACTGGACATCATATTATAGTAGGCCTACTGCCACACTGGAATACCACATTATAGTAGGCCTACTGCCACACTGGAATACCACATTATAATAGGCCTACTTCCACACTGGAATACCACATTATAGTAGACCCCACACTGGAATATCCCATTATAGTAGGCCTACAGCCACACTGGACTGCCATGTCACAGACACATGACCAGTAACCTTATATTAACAGCGGGCCGACCACTAGTCTAACACTGCCAGTTATATATGCCGAACGTCAAGCACTATTTTGATAATGTATCGAATAGATCTAACCTAGAAAATACTGATCTAATGGTAGCATAGAATTACTGATCTAATGGTAACATATAATTACTGATCTAATGGTAACATAGAATTACTGATCTAATGGTAGCATATAATTACTGATCTAATGGTAGCATAGAATTACTGATCTAATGGTATCATAGAATTACTGATCTAATGGTAGCATAGAATTACTGATCTAATGGTAGCATAGAATTACTGATCTAATGGTAACATAGAATTACTGATCTAATGGTATCATAGAATTACTGATCTAATGGTAGCATAGAATTACTGATCTAATGGTAACATAGAATTACTGATCTAATGGTAACATAGAATTACTGATCTAATGGTAGCATAGAATTACTGATCTAATGGTAGCATAGAATTACTGATCTAATGGTAACATAGAATTACTGATCTAATGGTAGCATAGAATTACTGATCTAATGGTATCATAGAATTACTGATCTAATGGTAGCATAGAATTACTGATCTAATGGTAACATAGAATTACTGATCTAAAAGGTAGCATAGAATTACTGATATAATGGTAGCATAGAATTACTGATCTAATGGTAACATAGAATTACTGATCTAATGGTAGTATAGAATTGCTGATCTAATGGTAGCATAGAATTACAGTTGTATAAAGGTAACATTCGTTCCTACAGTAATAAAACTGTAACATTCGTTCTTGCAGTAATGTAATGGTAACCTTTGGTTTCTTGCAGTTGCATAAAAGTAGCATTTGGTATTTTACAAGTATATAAAGGCAACGGTTGGTTTTTTATAGTCATACAAGGACGATTTGGTTTCTTGCATATATATTACTGTAACAGTTGGTATCGTTCAGTAATATAAAGTAGGTATAAAAGTAGCTTTCACAGAACACATTCAACCAAAAACACGCATTAAAACAAATAACAATTATAAGGTTAACAAGCAAGACATGTGACATCGCAAACACAAAAGGATTGATAATAGGGCTACCGCATTGGAACCGTTAAAGTCCAACTGTTTACTCAGTTATTAGCCGTAGCTATGATAGTACGATGCCGGTATACATTACAAAACATACCGTAGTTACATGATATAACTGTAGCAAATGTATCCCGATGAATAGACACCATATCCGTTTATCACATACTTCCCTATAAATACGTTGTTTTTGAATATACGATACGACAAAGACCTAGCTACTCATATCCATCAGGATTTCTTACCGGGCAATAAAGCCGGGCAATAAAGCTTTATTGCACGCATGAAAAATGTCATATCACGGAAATAACCGAATGTTCATCTCGAGGCATACCGGAAGTAAATCACTTTGGTATTCATGCCTGGTGTATTCGAAAGGAGTTCCCAATAATATAATCCGTCACTTTTTCTTGCGATAAAAGGCATTTTTGAGTATTTAGAGTCTGTTTTTCTGGCTGAAATGGGTTCATTGACTTGTTTGTGAGAGGTAAGAACCATTTGCATGGCTATATGTTGATTTTATTTATCACTTGAAGGTTTTGAAAATGAAAGTAGAATACATGTAAGGGGTGCCGAATGAATGCATTTTGTTTACGGTGGCAACAAAGATCAGAAGTTTATTTTCTTATATGCCACATGACCCCTACTTTCTAGAGAGGAAGGCCACATCACTAAGAGTATGTAAGTGTATCTTAGTTTGAACTTCATTTTGAAAAATGATCAACTAGGGAGGTTTTTAAAATTTACAGAGGGCTCAATGGGAGTTTATTTACTTCCGGTACACCTCGATCCTTTTACCAATAACCGATTAGTTACGATTTGTCACGGGTATTGTTTGTCGTCAGCGTTTCATTAGTTACTTCCATCCTGTTTTCGCGGCAGATTATTGGCTATGGAATCATTATCCGTGGATACAATAACCTCTTATGACATTTCACCTTTATTAGAAAATTTCAAATTCAATGGCATTCATTTTCAATATTATTTCGGACAAAAATAAATGTTGTGTACCACTTACGCGACAGACATGAGCACATCCGAATGGACTAGATCTAAACTTTTTTTTTCTACCTGGGCTGAAGTTGAAATTTCGACAAAGCTCAAGTATATGATAAATAGAATAAAAAATGTGTATTTTCATATCACACCCTATATCAGGCCCTCGACCCATATCAGCCCGATAGCTTGATATGGCGTCTCAGACCTGATATAGGGTGTAATATGAAAATACCCATTTATTATTCTCTATATATGTCTGTTAAATCTCCGGGATATACCTGATATAAAGTAGTTGATAAAATGTGTAAGGTAAAATAAAGAAATACTCCTCTCTCCATCGAAATTTGAAAATCAGGTAATTGCTTCTTACCAGTTAGATTATAATACATGATTGTATAATTGCAATTGCAGTTAATTGCCTCTACCAAGTTTGACTCCAAATACGCGATTGCATTAGTTTAAAAACGAAAGCACTGAGTAAATAAATAAGTTTTCAGTCTATCAAACATAAGATGATGTCAAAACATCGTTTAACAGATCTCATTCTCATGATCGGGAAATATTATGGCTACATTGAGGGAACGAACAAGCTGTCGTTTACAAGGCTATAATTCAGTTTCCTCTTCCAGACGATCTACAAATAGCGGTAATGATGGAATACTCCCAGACGATCCTCAAAAAGTGGTAATTATGAAACCATCTCGAATCAAGTAAAAGACCTATGCCGTTTTGTAGATATTTGAATTACAGCCGTATTGAAAAAAGACTTAATCAAACTTAATTAAACGCCAGAAAAAATATGAAGACTTTTAAATGCAAAAAATAAACTACATGCGGAGTGGCGACGCTAAGTGCCGACGTGATAATGTACACATGTTCTGCTGGCAAAATGTCAAACCAATTGTTAGATGTTGTCTTTTTAGGTCAGATATCACGACTGAAACGTATCTGTTGATTGGACGAAACGTAAAACATGTAAGTTCCGGGCATTATTTTGATTGTATACTGATGTATGATTAGATGATAACGTATTGGTGGCATAGAAACGACCTGACAGTCGTCCACGAAAAATGCACATTTACATCATGCACCAGATGAAAAACAAAAACGTAACTTAAGTTTACTTAAATCTGCGCTTCAGTGGCAGACCCTTTACATCATACTCTAGCCAGAGTTGTCGTTCCTTGCATACACATACACCTCTGTCAACGTCTCATCAAATACCAAGAATCTTGGCAAACGATGAAAAACGATGGAAATGCAACATTTTCTTGGTTGCACTAATATTTTTCTGAATTAACTTTATATGAAATGCTTAAATTACAAAAGAAAACAATTGTTCGGCTTGAATGTTTTAAATATACAGTAAATTATGCTCAGAATTATACTGCGGTAGATTAAAGGTTTGTATCTTATCACTCCGCCGTCGAAACATTCATAATACGCACCGCCAAATCCTTCCCATAGGTTACAGTACAGCATTTTGCTTACCAGCACTTTCCAGTATCACATAGCTCTTAACAACCTACCTTAAAATATATATCAAAATGTAGAAAATAAGTCGAGTTTCTTTCGACTGTTTTCGTGTCAATCCGTTGGTGGTGTCACGGTGTTGAAGTTCTGTTCGCCATTTTAGTATTTTAGCTATGGTCATGTGACAAATTATCATTTGATCGCGGGCTACTTTCTTAGACGTTAACAGAGGTCAATGTAATTGCCTCTGGGAGAGATTGCCTTTACACTGGCTAGTAGGACAGAATTCTGCGTTTTACTAAAGCTTGAATGTGCGAGATGTGTGATTCGGGCATCAACAGTTTTAATTTTAGGCTTTAATATGCTATATAACGAATGCAACGAATGCAAATTCGTGACTCGGATTGATTGCAAATATTGTTTTAAATGTCTTAATATGAGCAAATTGTTGTTTTCCCTGTAAAGTGTGTGTGGGTGGGGTACAAAATGTACATGTACACAGTCACAGGAAAAAATTAATAAAAACTACAGTGTGAAAACATGCAGACGTATTGTAAAACATTTTATTATTATTATTATTATTATTATTTTTGCCGGGAGTTGGGGTTTTAATTAATTCCAAAATCCGTTTTGCAGGTTTTCATCTTTTAATTCTTAGTAAGCAACCTGAAACAATTTATCTATAGTTAGTGACTTATAGAATACAGATTCAATCAATTCAAATAAAATACAACCCGATAAATATAATTTCATTAAATACAATACGCGTAGTAAATATATCATATCATTATAATATATTAACAGTAAACAATTCTTACCGGGTTTGTGGAACCAAAATAATGCTTTCACTATGAGGTGAATGCAAAACTATCTTCTAAGTAATAGTATGAGTTCTGCCCAATACGACTGCTTTTGTAAAAGTGAAGTTAATTTCAGAATTAGGCGGGAATCTCAGAGTGCAAAGTTATTGAACTGTGAAAAACAAACATTCATCAATCACTCATACTGAACAAGACAAACCAGTTTACAATACAACATCACAATATGCTCACAACATCTATATACAATTCATTCATGTACATTTGTAAATAGTGGGAATATCAATATTATGATTTGGCCTCTTCATATACCTGGAAAACCAGTCACCTGTAACTTTAAAGCACTGTGGTCAACTATGTTGATGCAATATCGGTTAAAGTGAAATATGGAGACAGGTCAACATACTCCCTTGCTTTAAAATAAATTGTCCCCTGACAATCTAAATTAAAACATTTCTAACTTACTGATTAAAATCTGAAACAAAAGACAAACATAAGACATCCACAAAGCACGTCCGCACACAGTCGCAGCACAACCACACTAAACCTGTTATTTTTTTATATATATTTTTTTTATATATATATATAATATGCATAAAAACATGAGTAACAAAATTAGTTATCGTAATGGCATAAATACAATTACACAACTCTGAATTCAGCAAAATAAAATGAATAGTTTTGCAACTATCAATTACTGAAAAGAGTAATTCAAACATTTTTAATCCTAAAAATGTCCTGTAAATGACTTTTCCATGAAACAGCAAACATGAATTTAACTGCATGTAAAGTACTGGTCAAATCTGCTGCTTTTCTCCTGTGTAAAAAAATACATTAAATTAAACAAACACTTCTAAAGTGTTAATCACTGTAGCTCTTTCATCGGTCATTGTGCCAACATCAATTAATAGCGGCATAACCCATTGCCCATATATGTCAGGCTGTTTCCTTATCCTGGTTGGTCGAGCGGCCTGAACAGGTTCCGTAGGTTGCTGCATCGGGGATGCTGGATTGGCATCCGGCAGAAGTACACCTGGTACGGCATCCGGCTGAGCATAAGTTATGTTAGACAAACTGGAGTCGTCATGATACGAACTTCCTGGTGTTACTGCTGTGTCGTGAGTGGCGTTTAAATCCAACTGACTCTCGGAGATATTGGATGGCATGGCATCCAGCGGAGTACTTGCATCCGTCCTAATACTGGCATCCGTCCGAGTACTGGCATTCGTCATACTGGCATCCATCCGAGTATTTTCATCCGTCCGAGCACTGGCATTTTCTACTGGTCTATTCCTAGATACTTCAGGGACCGGTGAAGGTTCTGAAAGAGTAGAAAAACTGGTCGAGTGTCGACGGGATGGGGTTCTTGCATCTCTGTTTTCGTTGGATCGGTATAACTTGCAAGCTCTCCTGAGTTGCGGTATCCTATAAACGGTATCTGTGTCTGAATCTGAGCTAGGCGATAAAGATGTACGATCATCGGGCTGTTTGGGCTTGGACTTGGGTTTAGCGAGCACTGGCATGTCTGCCGTCTTTTGCGGAATCTCGCGATTTCGCTGCGACTCTGTAGTTATGTTTGAGGGTTCTGCTGCTGGTAGTGATGTAAACTGAAGCAGCATGTTTCTATGCAGCGTCCTGCTAGGTCCTTGACCATCCTCCCTCTTCACGCGATAGACCGGAATGTCCTCGTTTGGGATTTCTTTCACAGTGTAAGGAATCTGTTCCCACCGGTCTGCCAGTTTGTGCTTCCCAGTAAATCCCACGCGTTTGACCAAAACTCTATCCCCCTTCTCGATCTTTGAGGCAGTGGCCTTGCGGTCATAGAGCTGTTTGCCCTTAGCTGCACTCTTTATTGCATTGTCAGCAGCAACCTTGTAGGCAAACTGTAGACGTTGCTTGATCTTCTGAGGATAAGTCTGTTGGTCTGGGCTGATGGTGTCTGGCACAGTGCCTAAGAAGGCATCGACGGCTAGTCTCGGGTGCCAGCCAAACATCAGGTAATGCGGGGAAAACCCTGTTGCGTCGCTCATTGTGGCATTATAAGCTTGAACTAATGGTCCAACATAGCTTTTCCAATCTTTCTTCTGGTCTTCTTCCAAAGTTCCTAACATTTTCAGAAGTGTCTGGTTCATGCGCTCGCAGGAACCGTTTCCCATGGGATGGTATGGGGTAGTACGTGACTTCGCAACGCCGGCTATTTTGCAAAGCTCACGTATAATCTTGCTTTCAAAATTCCTGCCTTGGTCGCTGTGGAGACGTTCTGGGAAAGAATAGAATTTGATGAAATTTTCATAGAGTGCCTTTGCCGTTGTCTGAGCCGTCTGATTTCGGCAGGGTATGGCTTGGGCAAATCTAGTAAAGTGGTCTGTGATGACCAGAATATTTTCATATCCCCCTTTGGATATTTCCAGAGATAAAAAGTCCATACAGACCAGCTCCATCGGACGTGATGTTTTGATGGGAACTAACTCTGCGACCTTCTCTGGTGACTTCCTTCTTATGCAGCGCCCACAATGTCTAACATACTCGTTGATGTATTTCTCCATTCCAGGCCAATAAAACCGCTGTCTGGCAAGCCAGAGGGTCTTCTCAATTCCTTGATGGCCCACATCGTCATGGATTCCCTTCAAGGAGAGCTGGTGGTACTGCGCTGGAAGGACGAGCTGTGTGGTTTCTTGGCCATCAACAGAAGTGGTTCTGTACAGGATATTGTTGTCAAGGTGGAGACGGTTCCACTCTCTCAACAGCTTCTGTACGTCAGACGGTTCTTGCCGTAGTTCTTCCTCTCTTGGGTGGAAATCACTTCTGATGAGGTCAATGACTCTGCTTATGGTACTGTCTGCTCTTTGTTCATTCTCCCATGAAATCTTATTGAAGTTGTCAGACTGGATATACTCCTCCTCGGCCGTAGGTGGAGAATCTCCAGTCGTGACACTCTCGACAAGGGGTGTGAAAGTTAGTGCAGCACTAACGACAGCTTGTACCATATCCGCTGAGGCGTCTGGGCGGCGTGACAAAAAATCTGCATCAATGTTGGTCTTGCCCGTCTTGTATATGATGTCAAACTGATAATTGGCCAGAGCGGCAATCCATCTGTGACCTGTAGCATCTAGTTTGGCAGTTGACAAGACGTAAGTTAAGGGATTATTGTCCGTGTATATGGTGAAAAAATTTCCTGTGAGGTAGTCACTGAACTTGTCTGTAATGGCCCACTTCAAGGCAAGAAATTCCAATTTATGGGCTGGATACTTCTTCTCGCTAGGCCGGAGTCCTCTGCTAGCATAAGCTATGACTCGCTGTTTGTCTTCTTGTTGTTGATAAAGAATGGCACCTAATCCACTACCAGAAGCATCAACATGTACTGTAAAGGGTAGGGAATAGTTTGCATAGCCCAAGACAGGCGGGGAAGTGAGTTTCTCCTTAAGTAGGTCGAAGGCTCTCTGTTCGACTTCTCCCCAAGTCTATGGTACAACAGGCTTCTTCTTTTTCTTGGATCCAACTGTTTTGTTGGTGCAGTGACCCTGTAGCAAAGCGTTAAGTGATTCTGCTATCTTGGCGTAGCCTTCCACAAAACGACGGTAATAGCCAGAGAAACCAAGAAATTGGCGTAGCTCCTTGATGTTGGTAGGTGCTGGCCAGTCCCAAAGTGCAGATGTTTTTCCGGGGTCTGTGTGAATTCCATATTCATCAATTTGGTGACCAAGATAGATGACTGATGACATGAATAATTCAC
Organism: Cyrtodaria siliqua; assembly: GCA_037043455.1. Lineage (NCBI taxonomy): Eukaryota > Metazoa > Mollusca > Bivalvia > Adapedonta > Hiatellidae > Cyrtodaria > Cyrtodaria siliqua. Next base: position 40,156 of record JAWPHD010016137.1, on the reverse strand, counting down.
ATTTTGATGGTTTGAGTTTCAGCCCATGTTGAGATAGTTTGCTGAATACTGCTTCTAGGCGCTGTATGTGCTCCTCAAATGTCTTGGAGAAAATAAGGATATCATCCGAAAAGATTAAACATTCACGAAGGTGCAGTTCACCCATGCATTTCTCCATCAATCGCTGGAACGTAGCTCCAGCGTTAACTAATCCGAATCCCATTCTGTTGAACTCGTAGAATCCCAGGTTTCCTACTGAAAAAGCGGTCTTCTGCTTATCTTCCTCAGCCATGCTGACGTTCCAGTAGCCGGATCGAAGATCAAGCTTCGAAAAGTACTTCGAACCGCCAAGGGAGTCTATGGTATCGTCGAAACGGGGCAACATGTAGGCATCCTTGCGTGTTTTCGAGTTCAGTTGGCGCCAGTCTATGCAGAATCTGAGAGATCCATCTTTTTTCCGGATAAGGACTACATTACTGGAGTATGGCGACTCAGACTCTCTTATCACACCGGCATCGAGCATTTCCCTGATGTGCTGCCTCACTTCTTCATACATCGCTGGTGGGATTTTTCTGTATGGGATCTTAAAAGGAGTAGTGTCCTCTAGATGGATTTTGTGTTCCAGTAGATGGGTACGGCCAATATCAGTGGATCCCTTAGAGAATATATGGTGCCAGTTCCCTAGCACTTGGCGTACTCGAAGAAGTTGCTCAGGGGTCAATATAGAAGTGTCTATCTTAACACCCAAGTCTTCAAGGGGTTCCTTCTTGTTGTTGTCATGCTGATCTGGGCATTCCGACGTCAGGTTGTCAATGACCTTGACCTCACTAAGTTGGCAAATGGCTGACTTCGGTCTGAAAACTATGTCCTTGGCAGTCATGTTGCAGACCTTCACCGATATCTTAGCGCAGGAGCCATTTTTGCCGGGAGTTGGGGTTTTAATTAATTCCAAAATCCGTTTTGCAGGTTTTCATCTTTTAATTCTTAGTAAGCAACCTGAAACAATTTATCTATAGTTAGTGACTTATAGAATACAGATTCAATCAATTCAAATAAAATACAACCCGATAAATATAATTTCATTAAATACAATACGCGTAGTAAATATATCATATCATTATAATATATTAACAGTAAACAATTCTTACCGGGTTTGTGGAACCAAAATAATGCTTTCACTATGAGGTGAATGCAAAACTATCTTCTAAGTAATAGTATGAGTTCTGCCCAATACGACTGCTTTTGTAAGAGTGAAGTTAATTTCAGAATTAGGCGGGAATCTCAGAGTGCAAAGTTATTGAACTGTGAAAAACAAACATTCATCAATCACTCATACTGAACAAGACAAACCAGTTTACAATACAACATCACAATATGCTCACAACATCTATACAATTCATTCATGTACATTTGTAAATAGTGGGAATATCAATATTATGATTTGGCCTCTTCATATACCTGGAAAACCAGTCACCTGTAACTTTAAAGCACTGTGGTCAACTATGTTGATGCAATATCGGTTAAAGTGAAATATGGAGACAGGTCAACATTATTATTATTATTATTGTTATTATTATTATTATTACACAAAAAAATAGCTTTTGGATATGGGAATTATAATGTTCAATCATATGATATTTGGCTAGGTATATGCTTTTTATTCTTGGGGAACATGTTGGCTGCTTAAAACCATCCGTTGATGAGATCATATATATATATTTGACATTTAATGGAAGAAGCGATGACTTGGAGTAACAATAAAAGGTGGTTACTATAGAAGAGTTCAACAAGTTGGCTTCTTTAAAAGGACATCCAATGGATAGGTGTTAATATATAGTGGAATTTGTATACATACCAGTGTAGTTATATATATATATATATATATAGAAATAGAACAAAACAACATGAAAACAGTAACATTTTGGCAAGGAAAATATGCGTTGACAATGTCCTTTGGTTTGGTGTCGTTTTTTTCCTGTGTATATATAATAATGAACGATTAGTATAATGACAATTGAAAGACAATATGCAGTAAAAGATAAATTGATGTTAATAAAACTTGCACTACTAGTATTATATACCAGAAAAAAAGGATGGTTGAAAAGTGTGCCTTATAGTAAAATGATGAACACATACCGTCAGAATGCAAGAAAGTTTATATATGTACATATATATGTTAACGTTTAAAACAAGTGATGTCATGAAATAATGTTGTTTTTTTTTTTATATGATGTATATTGAATGATATCTATGTAATTGAGCAAATTTAAACTGGATCCATTTTGTCACAAATAACTCTCATTTCAACACAAAGTCTTACCATATTTAATGTATTTGATTCGCAATCTACTGGCAACAGCACGTATGTAGAAGTGGCTAGAAGTGTCACTGATATTAGGCCAGTATTTTTTATTAACTGTTTAACGAGGGTTTTTTCAGGAAAAAAGTAGGGTAGAAGGAAGCTGAAAAAAAACAAATAAGGTGATTTTTTAAAACATACTATGACATAATTGTCGAAGAAATTCAGAATCGGAAAATTTCGTACATTTTGGTGGGTATAAAGCTTTTTAGCTCGGAGGCAATAATTGTTTGAAAACACAATTTCTTTCTTCAGTTTTGCCAAATTTTAGGGTAGGAGGGTCAGTAATTGTAAAAGTAAATCAGACTTGCCTTAGTAGGGTGTAGATGAAATGACTGGAATAATCTGCTAAGACTACTTTGGGAATGTTCAAGTAACTTAATCTGCCGATCCTTTACCTGTCACAACAAGCTAGTATATCACTGGTAAATCACGACTGAAATAAAAATATAATATTTCAGTTGCTTTTGATATGATGGGAGTTTCGGAATTATTTTGCTGCAATATTCTGTTTCTCAATTTTAACTTGCTTGGGTGTTTTCTCGTTAAATAAGATGAATAAGCCATGCTAGATTTTCATTTCAAACTATTTTTTCCTTCATATATGTTAAAAATTTATGTTCCCTATGTTTCGAGTACGTTCGGTCTTAGTATTTTATTTGTTATCATTCATACGTCTGGTTTTGATAAAAGTTTAACTTATAATACAAATTTAATGATGTTTCTACCAAGTCAAGTCATATCAAGTAATATTTTTTAAAAATCTGTTAAAAAAAATTGACAAAAGGCAGTGGGAGCATAATTTAGCTAAGCATACGAAACATGTGTCTCTGAGGGTCCTTGATGATACATACGACACATGTGTCTCTGAGGGCCCTTGATGATACTATAGACACATGTGTCTCTGAGGGTCCTTGATGATACTATAGACAAATGTGTCTCCGAGGGTCCTTGATACGAAACATGTGTCTCTGAGGGTCCTTGATGATACTACAGACAAATGTGTCTCCGAGGGTTCTTGATGATGCTATAGACAAAATGTGTCTCTGAGGTTCCTTGATGATACTCTAGACAAATGTGTCTCTGAGTGTCATTGATGATACTATAGACAAATGTGTCTCTGAGTGTCTCTGAGTGTCCTTGATGGTACTATAGACAAATGTGTCTCTGGGGATCCTTGATGCTACTATAGACAAATGTGTCTCTGAGTGTCCTTGATGATACTATAGACAAATGTGTCTGTGAGGGTCCCTGATGATACTATAGACACATTGGTCTCTGAGGGTCCTTGATGATACTATAGACAAATGCGTCTCTGAGTGTCCTTGATGCTACTATATACAAATGTGTCTCTGAGGGTCCTTGATGATACTATAGACAAATGTGTCTCTGGGGGTCCTTGATGATACTATAAACAAAATGTGTCTCTGAGGGTCCTTGATGATACTATAGTCAAATGTGTCTCTGAGGGTCCAAATGTGTCTCTAAGGGTCCTTGATGATACTATAGACAAATGTGTCTCCAAGGATCCTTGATGATACTATAGACAAATGTGTCTCCGAGGGTCCCTGATGATACTATAGACAAATGTGTCTCTTGGGGTCCTTGATGATACTATAGACAAATGTGTCTCTAAGGGTCCTTGATGATACAATAGACAAATGTGTCTCTGAGTGTCCTCGATGGTACTATAGACAAATGTGTCTCTGAGGGTCCTCGATGATACTATAGACAAATGTGTCTCTGAGGGTCCTTGATGATACTATAGACAAATGTGTCTTTGAGTGTCCTTGATGATACTATAGACAAATGTGTCTCTGAGGGTCCTTGATGATACATACGAAACATGTGTCTCTGAGGGTCCTTGATGATACTATAGACAAATGTGTCTCTGAGGGGTCCTTGATGATACTATAAACAAATGTGTCTCTGAGGGTCCTTGATGATGTGTCTCTGAGGGTCCTAGATGAAACTATAGACACATGTGTCTCTAAGGGTCCTTGATGGTTCTATAGACAAATGTGTCTCTGAGGGTCCTTGATGATACTATAGACAAATGTGTCTCTGAGGATCCTTGATGGTACTATATACAAATGTGTCTCGGAGGGTCCTTGATGATACTATAGACAAATGTGTCTCTGAGGGTCTTTGATGATGTGTCTCTGAGGGTCCGTGATGATGCTATAGACAAATGTGTCTCCGAGGGTCCTTGATGATGCTATAGACAAATGTGTCTCTGAGGTTCCTTGATGATGTGTCTCTGAGGGTCCTAGATGAAACTATAGACAAATGTGTTTCTGAGGGTCCTTGATGATGCTATAGACAAATGTGTCTCTGAAGTTCCTTGATGATACTATAGACAAATTGTATTGAAGTTTCATTCGAAACAGTAACATAAAATACATAGTTATAGAGAATGTCGCTGTAAGTGTTTTTGATGACAATGTGACACTGATGCCACCTGTCAACATTCTTTGAAGTGTCATGTAGATGTAAGACTAGTAAGTATTGAAATAAATGAGCTTACAACAATATCAGATTGCCCTTGATCATAATGGATATCTACATGTCAAGTATACTGAATATAGATATAAACAAGAAATGTCACAGTAAGTGACAAATGCCCCCGAAGTGACCTGTAAGTGTGACATTGACCTTGGAGCAATATGAAACCACAGATATATTTAAAATAAATAAATTAAATAAAAATTATAGAAAAAAAAAAAAAAAAAAATATTAAAAATAAAAACATTATTGAAAAAAAATATATATATATAAGAAAAACCAAATTATCAATAAATAAAGGGGAAAAAAAGACAAGAAAAAAGAAAAAAATCACATAAAATTTAAGAAATAAATGAAAAAAAAGAAAGAAAAAAAGTATGACCTTGACCTTGGAGCCATGGACCTGGATTCTGTGCACGACATGTCGTTTGGTTGTGATGAGCACTTGTGCCAAGTTATTTGAAAATCAGTCCAGGCATGCAAAAGTTATTGACAGGACACGATTTGACCTTTGACCTCTACGTGTGACCTTGACCTTGGGGCCACATACCTGGATTTTGTGCACGACACATCGTCTTGTGGTGAGCAATTGTGCCAAGTTATTTAAAAATCCGTCCATGAATGCCAGAGTTATTGACCGGACACAATTTGACTTTTGACCTCCAAGTGTGACATTGACCTTGAAGACCTGGGTTTTGCGCGCGACACATCGTCTTGTTATGGTGATCACTTGTGCCAAGTTATTTAAAAATCCCTGCAGGGGTTGTGACGTTACGGTCCGAACACGAAAATGCATACCTTTTTTTGACCTATGAACTGCAAATGTGACCTTGACCTTTGATGTACGGACCTGGGTATTGCGCGCGACACATCGTATTGTTATGGTGATCACTTGTGCCAAGTTATTTAAAAATCCCAACAGGGGTTGTTGCGTACCTGTTTTTGACCTACGAACTGCAAGTGTGACCTTGACCTTGGAGCCACGGACCTTGATTTTGTGCACGACACGTCGTCTTGTTGTGGTGAGCATTTGTGCGAAGTTATTTGAAAATCCGTCCATTATTGTCAGAGTTATCAAGCGGACACGATTGTACAGACGAACGGATTTTGACCTTTGACCTCTAAGTGTGACCGTGACCTTGGAGCCACGGACCTGTATTTTGTGCGCGACACGTCGTCTTGTTGTGGTGAGCAAGTGTTCGAAGTTATTTGAAAATCCGTCCATTATTGTCAGAGTTATGAAGCGGAAACGATCGTACAGACGAACGGACAGACAGTGCGACTACTATATGCCACCCTTCGGGGGCATAAAAATCGAAAGGTAAAGCAGCATTCAAGGACGACAGTCAACCACAAACACACACAGAAACAAAGAACACATTTAAAGATAAATAAAAAGCCAAATAAGACATCACAAACACAAAAGGGTTGACAATATGGCTACCGCCTTGTAACGGTCAGTGGCAAAAAAGGCCGCCGGGGGTTTAAACCAAGTTCTAGGGTGCACCAAACCTCACACTTACAGTTGTATTAATGGATTACATGCAGCTAATGAAATCAATAGACTGGCAAAATAAACATCAACCATAAAGTCGAAAACGGCCATAACTTTGCTAAAATGCAATATAGAATTATGGAGCATGTGTCTACCAGCGCCATTGATGGTACTGAAGCCATATTCCAAGCTTTACTGAAGCTATGTTCATAATATGACTAGCAGTTATTGAAAAACCTGGATTTGCCAAATAAATATTTAACCAGAAACGGGCCATAATTATGCAAGATACAGTTTCTTGATACTAAATGGTTCGGTTTTAAACTTCCACGTAATTCATTTCCTTAGAACATTTAGTAAATAATTCATAAGACAATAAAAACTGGTTTCTGCACCATTAATTATATTTATAAACCCTGTCGATGCGTTAAAATTTCTGTAACATAATCACTGGCTACGTTCGTTAAATAATTTAGGAGTTACACTCATGCTGTCATTATTGTAACAATAAATTTCAGAACACGCTTCTGTTGTGCAATCGTGAGTTCATAAAATAGATAAGCGATTTTTACCAAAAGATATCCTAGATTATTAGGGTATGTTCATTGAATGCATACACATAAATGTCAATATTTTAAAACATAATTGTTTGAAATTGTGTTATTAACGGATACACTTTTCAAAACGGAAAAGAGGAAAAGGTTGAATTCGTTTAGAACGTGTTTCATAGATGACATTATTGGTTTCTTTTATAATAAAACATATACTTGGAAAATATAAAGTATAGGGTAGTGGTTTAGAGTATACGAAAATACGATAAATTGATTTATATGGTGTGCAAACTTTAGGTAAGCTGCTCCCAATTAAATTCCATTTTGTTTATTCCGCTCTTCGGGGCATATAATTTTATTAGATATTGGGACTATACGCCGATGGACATGGAATAATGGCAGTAAATATGGCATGTCCACCACCATATGCATGCCATCTTCGGGATGGTTAAAATGCTGTACTATTCATTTTATGAATATTGAGTTCTGCTTAACCCGGGGCTAGGGGACATGAACGGTAGCAAGCATATTTAAATAATATTCATGAACAGTCTCAATCAAACCGAGACTGCAATATGTAATAGATAGAGTATGGTTTCATTGAGTTGGTTCATTTAAACATCGAGATGGGCGTAGCCCATCGAGGTGTTTAAATTAACCAACGAGATGAAACCATACTCTATTTGTTTTGTAGCATGTCGATTTCAGCGATGAAACCATACTCTATTTGTTTTGTATTATGTCCATTTCAGCTCTATTTCAGTTATTCTAATTGTTATTCTCACTGTTATTCTGACAGTTATTCTGACAGGTCTTATTTTCAATTAAACGATTTACACCTGTGTTTGAACAAAGAGAATTGTCTGTGACCATGCTACAATTCGTATTTATCGTGTTCGGCCGTTTCCAAAAGCCCACTTTCATACTCTTTTATTGATTATTAGGTTTATTATTAATTGTTTTACTATTTATTATTTCATGTTTGACTTGCAGGTAATATAAAGAACTTCGAGGATACACCATGAATGATTCGTCATTAATTTAATTAGTTTTTACAGTTTGTTTTCAAACTTGAATCACTAACTTGCTTACTGTTCTCGGTTTTTATACTGCATTACTTGTTTACGGACGTAGTATGAATACTTAAGAAATAAAATATTTCCAGCCGGTTAATATTGTCCCAGATCAACATCTGATGGGCGGGACATGAAGATCATCGAATAAAATAACGCATTTCATTGCATTGTTGTTTTGCATCTGACGTTTGAAATGACGACTTGACGGTTAACGTGTTTTCTGGCGTTTAAATTAACGTCTGAATTGATAGGAAATTTAAAACCTCATCAATAACCACCATGGAGTATTTTAATAAACCATATACTATTAATACATATAGTGTTAAACTCAGTTATCTTCTAGAGTATGTATTACCACATAGTGTATTATTTCATCGTGTTGGCAGTACTATGGTTGCCAGTATTTGTAATTTCGAGCAATCTTTGGGATTGCTCGAATTTAAACTACCCAACCACACATCATATGCAATGACGCATGGCATTACATGAGATTTATGAAATTGGTCCGTTGTTATATAGGGCCAATTGAACTTGGGTTTTGAAATATCGGATTTATTTCTTGAGGAGGTGAATACAAAATTAGATAAGCAGCAGAGTGTGGAGTATGAGTTTCTTTATCAGATTGCTATGGCCCGAGGGAAATAAATCCATTTTTAAAGACGAAAGTTCATCACTCTATATATTGCATTTCCATTAAATGTTAAATAATTTATTTGTTCTAGATTTTCAAAGGACATTCACGTGTCGCTTTGGGGCTCAATGTACATTACTGAAATGAAGTTTTACAAGTCAATATATACATTGCCGAGATCTCTTGAATGTTATAATATAAAATAGTCTTGATAATTTGTGATCAGTCCCAGTTCAGTTTACTTACAGTAATTAGAAACCACTTCGTTTGTCATCAAAAAAAATCAAAAAGATAGGACATGACGTTGTTACAACTAATATAGTTATGTTTTGTCGTGGGCTAACATGCGTTTGACGTCTGTAATTAGGCGTCAGGGTTACAAAACGATATCAATTTACGCGTAACTTTATCAGCCAATGAAATGATGTCAGGTGTCAACAAATACTGGAAGAAAAAAGAAACGCATAATGGGTATTTGGTTTAAACTTATTTTATTTCCAATATTTATACAATCGGTGAAAATGTACATAATACAAAAAGTGAAAAAGGATTGAAACGAAAGCAGTTGCTTATAGAGTTCCTTTCCTAACGGTATTTCCGCTATATACTGTATTTTTAATATGCTACTGCTAATTGAATGGTTCAGGGCGACATTAGGCCTTGTAACATGCTCACAGTGTTGTTTCATATATAACATTACATGGTGTCAGAATTAAATTGGAAAATATGTATTGGCAGCAGAGACTATTGGTGAAATTGTTTTTGAAGATAAATGTAACAAGTCAATGGATAATCTTAAACCGCCAGAAGCATTAAGGGTTGGAGGGAATTTAGCAGAAAATTGGCGAAAATTGTATCAGAGGTTTGATTTGTACCTCACAGCATCAGGGATTGCGGAGAAAACGACAAAATCATATCGTCAACCTTTTTGCATGTAATTGAACGAGAGGCGTTAGAAGTAAGTATACAAACATTTAAATGACAAACTAAAACTGGAAGTTGTTGTGGACAAATTCCAAACCTACTGCAGCCCAAGAAGAACTTGACATATGAACGTCATGTTTTCTTTTCTAGAAGTCAATGCGTGGGAGAAACAATTGATCAGTATGTAACAGATCTTCGCAATAAAGCATCTACATGTGAATTTGGGGAGCTGTGCGACAGTCTGGTAAAGGACAGACTTGTATGCGGAGTAAATGACGAAATGGTGAGAGAGACTCGGACTTGAACCTTGTAGAAGTTGTAACGTCATACCATCCTTAAAAACAACGATGGTTTATATTCTGTATCTGACGAGGAAAAGGCAAATATATTGAACGACTTTTTAACATCAATATCAACATATAGAAGCTGTAAGTGGTTATAATTATGTTGGATTGTTTTTTACATGTCGATTATCTATGTACCAGATGGCGAACGCACTGGCAATAAAGGCAAAACGCGTATTAGTTGCTATGCTAGCTTCATTAAGTGAGCTAACCCCGATACCTTACAGTATATATTTTAAACTATTTGACTCAAAAGTTAGTCCGGTATTTCTTTACGGATCAGAACTGTGGGGATTTGATCAAATGGAATGTATTGAAAGGGTTCATAAGTATGCTTGTAAACGTTTTATGAATGCATCGATAAATGCATGCAGTGCAGCAGTAATGGGTGATTGTGGTAGATACCCTATGTATATAGCAGCCAACAAAAGATGTATAAAGTATTGGTTTAAAATTATGAAAATGCCTTGCACAAGATATATTAAAAAATGCTATGAAATGTTGATTCTTTTAGATAGTCATGGATATGAAAATTGGGTAACAAAACTAAAGCACAATTTGTATTATAATGGCTTTGGATATATATTGGAACGGCAGAGTGTTGTCAATGAAAATGTTTTTTATAAAGCAATATGAGTTAAGGCTCAGAGACCAATATATACAGAAGTGGAGCGAACAAGTAGAGGATAATGCAAAGCTGCATTTGTATAGGTATTTTAAATCTGAACTTGTTGTAGAAAATTATTTAAATGTGTTAAATATTAAGAAATTTAGAATAACTATGGTATCTTTTAGAACATCCTCTCACTCTCTACTCATAGAGAAAGGACGGCATGTAGGTATGCCTAGAGAGAGACGTTTGTGTTTTTTTATAATAATGTTATAGAAGACGAATATCACTTTCTACTGATATGCCCATTCTATCATGATTTGAGATCGTTATATATTCCTAAAAAGTAATATGAGTTTCCTAACTAACACAAGTTTAATATTGTCATGTCATGTACAAATGAAAGTGTTATAAAACATATAGCTATGTTTCTTTACTATGCTTTCGTTAAACGAAGTGAATTTATTCATGATTAGTATGTACTGTTATATTATATTAATAGTAGTGTATTGATAGTATTGTTAGTTAATTGTACATGTATGCATTACAACCAAACCACGTGTAAATGTATGATAAATATATTGTATACATGTATGTGTTTTGGCCGGTGGCCTGTATCAGTAATAAAAAAAATATTAAATTGAGTTGACGACACCGATGGCACTCTACCACAATTTATACCTAAGACGATAAATACTATAAATGATATTAATATTACTGAAAATGAAATTTCTGATATCCTATCAACGTAAGAGATAAATAAAGCTAGTGGGCCAGATGAAATAAGCCATCGAATCCTAAAAGAAACTTCAAAAACAATATGTCGTCCCCTGTATATTCTGTTTAACCGTTCAATTCAAGAAAGCATCTATCCACAATGCTGGAAATTAGCTAATGTTATGCCACTGTTTAAATCAGGCGATAAAGATTCACCATCAAATTATAGACCAATCTCTTTAATTAGTTGCGTTGGAAAAGTTATGGAACGCGTGATATTCAAACATATTTTTAATTTTTTACTTACCAATAATTTAATATTTAAAAAAACCAGTCTGGTTTCTTACCGGGTCACTCAACAGTTTACCAATTAATTGATATTTATAATCAAATATACAAAGCGATTGACAAAAACAAACTTACATGTATGCTATTTTTTGATATATCCAAAGCTTTCGATCGTATCTGGCACGCAGCTTTAATTTTTAAACACCGACAACATGGCATTTTAGGCAACCTTATTAATTGGATAAATACTTATATAACTGATCGTAAACAAAGAGTTTTCGTTGGTTCTGTTTTTTTCTGAAATAAAAACTCCAAATGCCGGCGTACCCCAAGGGTCTGTACTAGGCCAACTATTGTTTTTAATTTATACAAACGACATAGCCGATACATTGCTTAGTACGACAAGGCTATTTGCTGCTGACAGCTCTATTGCGGTATCTACATTCGACATAGATTACATGGAAACTACAATTAATGACGACCTGCGTAAAATATCGAATTGGTCAAAGCAATGGCTAGTAAATGTAATCCATCTAAAACTGAAGTCATGTTTTTTTCACTTGCAAATAGAAACCGACCGTCTTTGATATTTGAAAATACTCAACTTGACTTTGTTGATCATCATAAACATCTGGGAGTAACCCTTAGTCATAATGGGTCCAGGCATCAACATATTTCAAATACTGTAACATCTGAGTCTAAGGTTCAATGAAATTAATGAAATTTAAATTAAAACGTCAAACGCTTAATCAAATATTAACATCTTACCTTTGACCTATTTTAGAATACGCGGCTATAGTATGGGATAGCTGTACGAATTATGAAAAAGATAATTTAGGAAAAATACAATATGAAGCCGCGCGAATAGTTACTGGCCTGACTCGTTCTGTCTCTGTACACAAATTGTTAACTGAAATTGGTTGGGTCTCTCTGTCCGATAGAAGACATATCCAAAAGTTGATATTTACCTATAAAAATGGAGATTTACCGAGTAACTTAAATGAAATATTTCCCGCAACTATTGCAGAATCGAATCCTTATAATTTGAGAAACAGATCCAACTTCGTTACTTTACCTAAAAGAACAGAAATGTTTTCGAAATCAGTCTTACCGTCATCTCTAAACATTTGGAACGAACTTGATATTAACATTTGCGAAGCACCACCCCTTTCGATTTTTAAAACTAGACTTAAAAATTACTTTAAACCAAAGATAGCACCTCAATACTACACATTGGGTGATAGATACCGTTCAGTTATACATGCGCGTTTACGAAACAATTGCAGCAATTTAAACGCTGATCTCTATCTTAATCATTTGACGGATAATCCCAACTGTATATGTGGTGATGGTGTTGAAGATGTTGAGCATTATTTGTGCAGATGTGTAATTTTTAGAAATGAAAGACGGCAATTGTTTTTAGACACTCGTATATTTCATCCCTTAAGTCCTCGCAAACTTTTATACGGCATCGACCAAATAACGGATGAGGAAAATCATATTCTATTTACTCAAGTTCAAAACTATATTAAAAACACAAAACGATTCCAAAATCCTTAACTTGTATTGAAAAACCATTGTATTTTGTCTAGATCAACTGTCGCTCTGTTTCTATCAGCCTGAACGGGGATATCGGATGTTATTTCGGTGGAGATTGCGTGGGGGTAGAATGGCAAGGCAGAGTTTAATTTTTTTTTTCTTTCTTCGTTTTTCTTATCAAGTTCATATTTAAATGTATTGTTACAATTTCAAACCGATAATCAAGTACACTTTTTCAGCCACAATGGAGAGAACTGTAACTAATGTCGTAATAACGTGTAGTTCAGTCCATTTGCATATGTTGCTATGAATATTGTGATGTTGAATTTATGTATTGTAACATATCTGCAATTAAATATTAATAAAATGGATATTTGTAGGGCGAGCGCAGTAAGCAAAACCCACTTAAAATGCATAAGTGAAGACAAATCGACACATGTTGAAGTGGTAAAATTGAAGAAAACTCAGCAGCCACCAAAACAAAATAATTCGCAGTGTACAAGATGTGGCTATTATCATGACCCAGATGGATGTCCAGCAAAAAGAAAAAATTGCAACAAATGCAATTTTAGAAACCATTCTGCAAAAATATGTCTCAGTCCTACATTCCCTCAGTCAAACGAGATGGCTGAGAAATCGGTACAGACAGCAAAACGGTTGCTTAGGAAAGCAAAGATGGATGGCCGCGATCCTTACATTGCGATATTGGACTACAGGAACACACCGCATGATGCTAGTCTGGGTTCGTCAGCACAGAGACTTTTTGGAAGAAGCACGAAAACACTCTTACCTTCCTCTAAAAACGTGTTAAACCAAAAGGGATCACAAAGGTGAAGGAGAAATTACAACAAAAACGGTTAAAGCAAAAACTGCATAACGACAAAAATGCAAAAGCTTTACCCCAATCAAAATCGGAGAGAATGTGAGAGTGGGACTTAATGATAAGTGGAAAAAAGGAACAATCCGAGAAAATAGTGTAACAAGCCTAGATCATACAGAATAGATTCCAATGGACATGTGTATCGAAAAAAATTGATCTTAATAAATCAAAGGAACAATTCAACGACAAAAACGCAATATATGTGCAGGAACCAGAATCTGAATTAAATGACAGAACTCCAGCACCTATACATGAACCAGCTTATGATAGAATTCCTAGTGGGCCGTTAGAACCAATCAAAAACAGTGACGATTCAATGGAAAATCATCCAGTGATTAACTCTGATATTCCTAAAATAACATCCCGTGGTCGAGTTATTCGCAAACCTGCATATTTGAAAGACTATGAAACATACTAAAATAGCTTACTAGCCTTCGTAAATTAACATCTCTACGGCTATAATTGTTAGCCATTTCGGACAAAGTGAGGCCATTAAGTGACTCCAGATAAATGCATCAAATACGGTTTATTCCACTCAGATAATAATTGAACAATTATCACGTGACATTTTCATTAGTTTGTTCAGCAATATATAAGGCCAAACAAAATAATATGTGTGGTTCAGGTAACCCTGGCAAAAAAATAGGGTAGGTAGGTGGGCATTTTTTTTCTCAATAATGAAATGAATTTAGTGTTAAATTATTATACCTTGAGTTCGATTTTTTTGCATTATCAACAATTTTATTTATTTATTATTTTATTTATTTTTTTTGCATAAAAAGTTTTAGGGTCGGCCCCTTAAAAAAGAATCGGTCGGATTACCTGAACCACACATCTTTTTTTATGTGGCCTAAATGTCATGAAGTACATTGATAAAAAGGGGAAATGTAACATGGAGCGCTGTGGTCTAGTGGTAGAGCGTTGGATTCATGATCCAAAAGTCGTGGGTTCGATTCCCGTCATTGCCATATGCATTGTGTCCCTGAGCAAGACACTTTATCTGCATTGCTTAGTACTGGTTCTACCCAGGAAGACATCGAGAGTGATTCAAATAAGTTCACAGAGCTTTCGTTACAATCGATGTAAAATAAATAAGTTTAAACTAAACTAACATGATAGCTTAGTGTGCATGCCCATCTATTTATATCTACCATAGTAGTGTATTAGTTTCAGTCTTAATTAAGTAGTTAACATGCTCACAGCGTTATTTCATATATAACACAAGCAAGGTTTTACGCAAGCGTAAAATAGCTGCCGAGAGACAAGAAGTTAACATAATAATATATTAAGTATATCGGTGCCATTTCTCTACCTCGGGAGATATTTCCCGTATCTCAAAAAACTCTATATATCGACCGAACCTAAAAGGCAACAATTATTTTATTATTAAATCAAATTATTCATGGAATTTTGAAATTTTGAAATTTTGAATTTTGAAATTTTGGAATTCTGAAATTTTGAAATTTTTGAATTTAGAAATTTTGAATTTTTGAATTTTGAAATTCTGAATTTTGAAATTTTGAAATTTTGAATTTTGAATTTTGAATATATTTTGAATTTTGAATATTCATGATAATTGAATTTTTCATACTTATTTTTCACAGGTCAATATACAAAAGTCAATATACGTTTTTCAGGTCAATATACCTTTTTATTTTTAATCATGTGATCAACTTTTAACCAATTGTATTCATTGAATAATTTGATTTAATAATAAAAACCAATGAAAATTAAAAAAGGAAAAAAGAAAAAAAAGAAAAGGGAAATCAGCAGGCTTGAACCCTACCTTCCTGAGGCTTCTGAATGCATACATATAATAGTAATGATTTCAGTAGACTGGTTTACGAAAACGTCATTTCAGCAAGTGAAATGGTAACCTTTCAACATTACAAAATATGTGTTTATAACATTCAAGTTTTTCAGACATGTTCTCTAGGAATTCAAGTTGTAAAGATGTTTATAGCTGAAAAACTCAAAGAAACTATTCATTACTACCTTACCATGTGCAATTACTAAAGCTATATAAGAGTCGCTGCCGGAACGGCAGCGAATTACAGACAGAAGGTTTAAACAGAGCCGAACACACCAATGGTTACCCCCTTTAAAGTTTCATTATCGACAGAACGCGCATTTGGCTCAAGCAGGTGAGCAAACTTAGGCTTTAAACGTTGCAATCTCTTAACATTAAACACAATACTGAAATGGCTTGACATTTTCAAGCGAAACTTCAACATTTATGAATTTCGTGTAACAAAGTCTACTTTGATTAAAAGGGTCTATTACATGACAGAGTTGTCCTGTAATTAGTTGTAGCCCCTTTTTGTACAAAACACGTTGAGCTATATCTGGCATATTACGTGGAATTAGGAGTATACAAGAAAACTGTGATACAAAGTATCACATAGCGGCGTAAAAATAATTTCTATGATAGACTATGTTATGGAATTGGGAATAATGAAGTAACAAGACATTTTAATATTTAGAACAACAATTTTAATGGAAAACCTGTGTTATGTATGAAGCACGGTATTAAGAAATATGAGAAAATGGAAATGTTATGTACCCTTCCGGAGAAAAGGGAGTGTCCTTTAGTTTATATACAGTAAATGTACACACCAGTTGATGAAGAAAGTGATCCCTATATGCCTGCCATGCTACCACGCAACACAACGTGCAATCTATTTGTGTTTAATGACGTTTACGCAACTAGAAATCTTGACAATGTCTCCAAATCAAAAACACCTGTAAGTGCAGAAATAAATAGTAATAGACTCACTCCGTTAAAAGGCCTTATAGTGCCAAATGATGTATTTGTTGTAAAACTGTATTTTGAAATTGTACAGTTTGGCTATTTTACAAAAAACGGTAATATACAATTGCACTTATTGCTTAGATATACTTCCGCTCTGCACATCATTGCATATTTATGGAGATTAATTCTGGCAATTTGAAAGAAAATATATAACTTTGTGGGCAAACACAAAACAAATATAACAAATATAACATAATTTGTGAATAATGGACATAACTCAGCAGAAATGCGTCAACCAGACACTTTTTGTGATATGCCAGAAGTAAAAATGATAAATAATTGAATAACAACCGAGCCTCTGTTAGTTTTTTCCATATGCCAAATTAGGAGCCTGTTTTTTTTTCCTTATACCATACAGCCAAAATATTATTTTCTAAATCCCATGTGATTTTTTTTTTAATTAGCACCATTTTTTTATTTTTAATACTTATATTTTTCCATATATGTTATTTTCCATATGCCATATGAGGCAAATATTTTTTCCATATATGTTTTTTTCCATATGCCATATGAGGCAAATATTTTTTCCATATATGTTTTTTTCCATATGCCATATGAGGCAAATATTTTTTCCATATGCCACATGGGACCTCCACCCCCTCTCCCGTTATCCACACATCCACCCAACCCCCTACCCGCAAAATGGGTCTCAAAACTGAAGGGAACAGTTCAAATTCAAACAATCAAGCCATGTCAGATCTTACTCGGAAGAGACAGTCTCTGTTACCGTCTTTTTAATTTATAAAGTTTATAATGTTTTATATTTAGTGGAATAACCATGCAATGTCATAAAAACATGTTTTTGGTCTAATTTAAGAACTGGAAAAAAAAAGATTTTACTACCAACATTTTTTTTTTCGTGTGTGTGTTATAAAAAAATTAAATTATGAAATAAATTCAATCAGTTTTATTCAATTAAATTGATCATAATAATTAGCATGAAGAAAAAAACATAATAACTCGGCCAATATGAACCGGAAGTCGGCCAATATGAAAAAACAAGGCCAATATGAAGAAACTCGCCAATATGAGATTTAAGTGACGTCATTCACGTTAATTAACGTCATTCGCGCTCGCTTTTTGACATATAAATGTAATTAACGCTACTATAAATAAACGCAAATTATGTCAAAATAATTTGATTAAAAACAAATTATACTGTAGTGGCTGTTAATTGTCGAGTTATTGGTCCTCGGACAGTCCTTGGACCAATAACTGAGCCAATATGAAATCATTTAATTAAGAAAATGATATTATTTTCCCCATAGATACCAATGTTAGAGTGTCACATATTAATGATTTACTGCAAATTCAACTTAAGTATGGATAATGCAGCAGTGTAATGTTCATATAGAAACTAATTTTCCACTTGAAAAATCACCAGAAAAGGTGGGGTCATAAGACATGTAAGAAAGTTCTTGTTTGTTTACTAAACAGGTCAAGGGTACAGCTGTTTTCATCAATGATCCAGTAAAACTTATTAATACGCTTCTTATACATACAACCACAAAATCGAATAGAAATGGGCAGTTTTCCCTACTTATAATCGAACACTTTAACATTGGTGTCTATGGGGAAAATAATTAGTGGTATAATAAGAGATACGTGCAGTAATTAGGACTCGTTCAGATTCGTACCTAGGGGCACTTTTTCGATAACAATTGGTAAAATAAGCTCAGAAATAAGTTTTCTATAGATTTTAGCTCTACTGGCTAAAGGCCAGGAGGGCTTATGCGATCACTTTTCGTCCGTCGTCCGTGGGTTGGCCTCTATCAAGTTTGTGTTTTTCGTTATCGTCGAATAATCAAAATGGCCGCCACGGCGACTCAAAGTTTACATAGAGTTATATAGGAAAAGGTTAAAAATGACATCTTCTCTGAAACCGCTTGAAGGATTTTGATGAAACTTAATCACAATGATATTTGGGATAGTCTCTCTCAGATTTGTGTTTTTCGCGGCCGCCAGTCATCCAAGATGGCCGCCATGGCTAAAACTAGGTAAAATTTAAGGAAATTTCAAAATCCTTCTCCTCCGAAACCACTTATTCCACTCTTGTGAAATATCATATACATGTTCCTTGGGTTAGCCTCTATCAAGTTTGTGTTTTTCGTTATCGTCAAATAATCAAAATTGCCACCATGGCGACCCAAAATTTACATATAGTTATATAGGAAAAGGTTAAAAATTACATCTTCTCCGAAACCACCTGAAAGATTTTGATAAAACTTAAGCACAATGATATTTGGGATAGTTTCTCTCAGATTTTTGTTTTTCGCGGCCGCCAGTCATCCAAGATGGCCGCCATGGCTACTTCTAGGTGAAATTTAAGTAAATTTCAAACGACATCTCCTCCGAAATCACTGATTCCATTCTACTGAAATATCATATACATGTTCCTTGGGTTGGCCGCTATTAACTTTGTGTTTTTCGTTATCGTCGAATAATCAAAATGGCCGCCACGGCGTCCCAAAACTTACATAGAGTTATATAGGAAAAGTTTAAAAATGACATCTTCTCTGAAACCGCATGAAGGATTTTGATGAAACTTAAGCACAATGATATTTGGGATAGTCCCTCTCAGATTTGTGTTTTTCACGGGTGTCAGTCATCCAAAATGGCCGCCATGGCTAAAACTAGGTCAAAGTTAAGGAAATTTCAAATGACATCTCCGAAACCATTTAATTCATTCTTGTGTAATATCATATACATGTTCCTTGGGTTAGCCTCTATCAAGTTTGTGTTTTTCGTTATCGTCAAATGATCAAAATGCCGCCACGGCGACCCAAAGTTTACATAGATTTATATAGGAAAAGATTAAAAATTACATCTACTCTGAAACCGCCTGAAAGATTTTGATGAAACTTAAGCACAACGATATGTGGGATAGTCCCTCTCAGATTTGTGTTTTTCGCGGCCGCCAGTCATCCAAGATGGCCGCCATGGCTGAAACTAGGTCAAATTTAAGTAAATTACAAACGACATCTCCTCCGAAACCAATGATTCCATTCTACTGAAATATCATATACATGTTCCTTGTGTTGGCCTCTATTAAGTTTGTGTTTTTTCGTTATCGTCGAATAATCAAAATGGCCGCCACAGCGACCCAAAGTTTACATAAAGTTATATAGGAAAACGTTAAAAATGACATCTTCTCTGAAAGTGCTTGAAGGATTTTGATGAAATTTAATCACAATGATCTTTGGGTTAGTCCCCCTCAGTTTTGCGTTTTTGGGGCCTCCAGTCATCCATGATGGCCACCATATCTAAACTTAGGTCAACTTTAAGGACATTTATCAAACAACATATTTCACTTGTTCTATTCTAGTTAAATATCATATGCATGTTCCTGTTGTTGGCCTCTTTCAAGTTTGTGTTTTTCGTTGTCGTCAAATATTCAAAATGGCCGCCACGATAACTCAAAGTTTACATAGAGTTATATATAGGAAACATGTTTCTTGGGTTGGCCTCTATCATGTTTATGTTTTTGAATCACATCATACAAGTAGAGCGTCTCTACAGGCCCTCTTGGGCCTACAGGCCCTCTTGGGCCTCTTGTTTACATAGGTTTGGAGCTGCTTTTTTTAGTCCAGTTTTGTTTATAAAAGCCGTAATTTTGAGTTTCAATTTTTTTTCGTGTTTAAAATGACGTGTTTGTGAAGTGTTTCCAATTGAACTATGTTTTTTTGGTATCAACATGTAGGGTTGCATGTGTGAAACATGTTTACATCAATTAAATCTTTTGGTAGGCATGAAACCACTAAATCTTTCCCCTACCCCCTAAAGTAAGATACTGTGAAAAAATGAAGATTGTGTAAATGTAAAATATTATTCCTTATCATTCAAACTCGACTTAGTAGCGTTCAGCTAGTATCGATTTTGATTTTAGAGCTATTTTTGACATTACTGAGCTCGTATTCGCTGCTATAATAAGGTATGGTACCACCAATTTTGAAGAATGTGCTTAAAAAATCAATTTTATCATGACAAAATCGACTTAAATTGGCATATTCATCGTCCTAATTGTACCTAAAATGCATATTTTATTAATGTTCATTGACTGTTCTAAACATTTGATCTATTTAATATGGTTTATTGACAAGAAATGTCCTTTGGTATGACAATTCAGATAGTGTAAAAGTTAAAATAAATATCTCTGACTTTTGTCGGTTTCAGACTATTGTCCTTGTCCTTGTCCTTGGTATTCACAAGACCATATCTCCGCAAATAATCATTCGATTTGCATGAAGTAGGTGTTTTAAGCTTGTTATGGAAATGACACATAAAATCCTCATTTAAGAAACATCTGAACACTAATTACATGTAAGCCTCCGAGGTGTAGTCGAATGTAGTTCCTATAATAAAATGTAATCCCTCCATTTTTGATGAAAACGGGCATTATAAGTAGGGAAAAACTGCCCATTCCTATTCGATTTTGTGGTTGTGTGTATAAGAAGCATATTAATAAGTTTAACTGTATCACTGATGAACTATTTTCGAAATTTCGACTCTTAGTGAGCAATGAAAACAAGAACTTTCTTACATGTCTTGTGACCCCACCTTTTCTGGTGATTTTTCAAGTGAAAAATTAGTTCAATGAACATTACACTGCTGCATTATCAATACTTGAGTTGAATTTGCAGCAAATCATTAATATGTGACTCTTTAACATTGGTGTCTATGGGAAAATAATTAGTGGTATAATACCTAAAATAATAGTTAATTTTACTGCAGTTTGAAGACTAAAGATGTATGGAAGAAATGGTTTGTAATTTAAATTGTATTCATTATTCATGCCTTTTATAATACAAACTTTCGTTTCACTTACTTTGTATACCTTGGATGCCTGCCGTAATTTACGTTACCTTGTATTATTAAGATTAAAAATTAATGATGTTACATCCGAAAATTATTCCAAACCTAACAGATATCACAGACATATAAGCCCATGATGTTAATAATGTTTGGTTCTTGTAATGTCCGTTACATTGTGTGTTTTTAAATCATTTTCTATTTTCTGCATGTTAAAAGAAATATAGAACAAATCACCCAATAAACTATTAAAGTTTTATTGCAGCATTCCTTTAAACATAATTGATTGTAACAACTCATTTTAAACATTATTTATGCATTTTAAACTACAAAGTTTCGTTTCATGTACCTTTGATACCTGCGTTATTAAGTCTTTGTTACCGTAGAATACGTTACCTTTTTGAATGAAATGTCTAGTTTAAGAAATTAAGAACATAAATATTTTATATTCGAAAATTATTTGAATATAAAATAAAATATCAAATATCAAACATCTTAGTTATAAAAGACATACGTATCCATGATGTGGACAATGTTTGGTTCTTGTATTGTCCGTTACATTGTGTGTTTTTTTAAAATAATTAATAATAAACTTCCGTGTGTTACGAGAATCTAGAAAATTCAGTCAATTAGCTTATACATATGTTAATACAACATTCCTCTACACATCATCGATGGTAACTACAAAGTTTGAACACACATGAAATTATGTCAATGTTAATATGTGTTACCTCATGTATTGAACGTTACGTACGTTACCAATTAAATTTACATCATTTTATTTAAATACCACATCTAATTATTAAATAAAAACATGGATATATATCTTATTTTCATTTTTATACTGTTTATACCTAGGCAAACATTGAATGACATGAAGTTTGTATATAATTTACACGACTCTTCCGTGCTTTTTACGTTACCAAATTCAAAGACATGCATGCAAATAGCAAATTGTATGCACAATTTAACTGCTAATATATTTATATATTAATCAAATGTAACACATTAAGCAATTTCACAAAATTTATTTGTTAATCAAATGTAACACAGTAAGCAATTTCACAAAATGTATTGAACTTTATTTACGTTACTAACAAACATAAATGTATAGCTCTATGAGATAGCATGCATTTTCATGGAAATATATTATATCATTTGAGCTCATAATTCCTCTATACATGCCGTCACTTTCTTCAAACTATTGGGATGCAATGTCACCAACAGTCAAGTCAAATGCAATAACTATATCTTCTCTCATTTGTTTCTGCGTCTGGTAGGTCTGGTTAATGTTGGTCAGTATGGTACCACTAAAACACTTGAACGTGTGCATGTTCAAATGCATGATTATAGAAAATTGACATGGCGGCAAAACGCTCTAGTCGTGCCTTTGAATTTTTACGAATCCGTGTAAAGAGGTTTGCCATATAGGCACCACACTATCCTCTCCGTGATCTCCGTACTTTTTTGTGAAGATCATCCGAACATTCATGCTGCTGTTCGAGCAATCCAACGTTACACAAACTATGTGCTTTTTAATCGTCTTAAATGGGACAACCTTGCTTTTCCTTACAAAGCCACTGGTAGTAAAGAGCAACTATCAGACCCTCTACAATTTATTTCACATTCAACATCTTCTTTTTTAATCATCCCAGTGCCAAACATGACGTACGGTAGTATAACTGAAACACATTTTGAAAGCAGGATCAGTATGTCTGTGTCAGGAGAACACACCACGATTGTTTCGGATGTTGGTGTGGATTGATAGGGATATGTTCAGTCGGATGGCTGCTTGCTCCTATGATGGAAACGGATCTTCCTGATCATCAGTAAAGACAGATATGTCATCTGCAATGGTTAGCCGGTTACATTTTTTCCCAGACAAAGTAGGTTTCATGGCCTTGGAGGTTTGGTGCATATGTGTCTGTTTTCCACGCATTTAACTCTTCAAATCGCAATAGGTCTTCGTTTTCGGCCCTGACAACAGGAAAGTTGGCGTTTCACCTCGCCTCTTGCACTCAAACTACTTCATAGATCCAGGGACGCAAGTGTCTGTCACAAAGTCGACTCAATATGCTTTGGTAAGTATGTCAAACACCAGCTCTGCCAAATCGTCAAACGTACCAGGAACTGAAGGCTGACTGTGAGGTGTTGCATTACCGTCACACACATACACAGTATATTCAGCAGGTTGCTGTGTAGCTGGCTCAACCGATACTTCTAAGCAGGCTTTGTCAGTTCTAACTGAATTGCCATCAGCTGTTGCAAGGGGCCATGGTACAAAGCCTAGAGGATATGATAGCTTGAACTTAGATTTGTCTTATACCTGATAAATAAGGGAACCAATTGACCAAATATAGTGTGTTTAGATCGGGTCGGCGTGTCAATTAACAAGTCATTGACAAATATGTCATGCTGTTGTAATAGATCATCAGCAACATCTCTCTATGCTGGAATACCGGACGATCGAAGATATAGCTCATAGTCATTGATATCAAATTGGAATGGGGTTTGTGAAACCAATGATAGATTCCGTGGCTCTTCTCAAGTCTTTCTCATTGTTATTTGTTAGGGATGGATGCAGTTCTTTGCGCGAAGAAATAACTTCTGATGCCATATTTTCCATTTCTTGAGAGTGGCCTCTACCAGCTTTTCTCTACATTGATGTGTAATGTACCAGGGGTATTACCTGTATGCTGCATACTTTCTACTGAATACAATGATGTTACCCTGAAAATGTGTATGTTGATTGATAGTTTATTAATAGTTATGTGACTTGTGGAAGAGGAACACTGAATCTACTGTTTTGGAGAAGTTCATTTGACCCGGGGATGGGCTGTGTCAAGTGTCAGGGTGTCATTAAATATACTGGAATATGTCTGGCGTAGTTCCAATGGTCATACTCAAAGAACATTAGACATAGGCGGTAGGGTGAAGATATATGCATTTCCAGGTCATTTTCCTTTGTGACTGTCTTTGATAAAAGTTAGTATTATTAATATTGTGTCCTACTACTAGTAATCAGAATAAGGCAAGACTAACTTACATTGTATGGGGACAAAATATTATTATTATTTGGGATTCGTCTCAAAAGCAGGGTACTTTGTAACAAAGGGAATATGCCATAACTAGTATAAAAAAAAACATTTTCAATAAAGGATAAGCTCCCAGTAGTTTAATGTGCAATTACTATTTTTCTGATTTATGAACCGTTTTAAAATATTTATTTATTATATATTTATTTTATTTTTAGACATTATATTTATTTACTTACTTATACTAATGAATTACATTACATTTTTAAAAAAAACATAGTTGAAAGTAAAATACTAGCACCTGGATTTATTTCTGGAAACTTACAAATGGTAACGTATTTTACATATCGTAACACTCTCTCTCTCCCCCTCTCTCTCTCTCTCTCTCTCCCTCTATCTCTACATACACATTTTATTTATTCATTTATTAATTTTTTTATATATTGATTTAATGAATAACATTTTATTATTAAAATAGTCACTGTTTCATTAAAGAACTAGAGCCTTTGTTTCTGGAAACATTCAATATTTATGACAAATAACATTAAGTGGTAACGTAAAGTTCGTGTTTATGTCACGTAACATAAAACTTCATTGTCTTTTGGAAATTTGTTTTATTGCATTAGATTTTGTTTTTAACATGTTTGATAAATAATATAAAATATCCATACCGTTTTGTTGCATATTAACAATTTTTGAGTATTACATTTTCAAAACATGATTATGGTAACGTATTTGAAATGGATGTCACGCCCTTATGTCCCCACTCTCATTGGGCAAACATACTTCATTTTGTAGCAAATGCATACTCTTTCAGGAAAACATATCCTTCAAAATTCCCCCAGAGTGGGGATGGCGTATTTTGTTAACTTACGGTCTAGTTATCATTAAGTGTATTTATGATGTTTTGATAACGAACAGGGTGTAACGTAAACTACAGTATATTTTCATATTTTCATTATATTGAAAAGGCTGTCTAAATTAAACAGTTCATAAATAACATAAATACAGGTAGTATCTGCTGTTCATATGCACAATTTTTACTCATATTCAAATTTATCGGAAGTGTTTTGGAATTGTTATGGTAACGTAATTTTCACGTGTGTTACACACAAACGCCTTAACGTTCAGATGACACACATGTCTCATTTTGAAGCTTATTAGACTAAAGTTTTCTGATTGGCTGAGACAGGAACACCTACTATCCAAGATATACAGAAAGGCAGAAAGACAATACATATATATATAAACAAAGAGGGAAACTTCATCATTATATCGACGAACTAAATGCGGATGGTAAGAAATACTTTAATAAAAAAAAAAAAATTACGGTCACGTAGTTCCAGTTTCAAGTTTGTTTCTGCACAACTTGTCAAGACGTTTGTATTTAAAATCAAGCGTCGAAGATGATCAAGACTACACATGTCGTAACAGGAAAAAACCAAAACCTATTTTTATACTGTCTGTGACGTCACAATCGTGTGATAGGAGTGTAAACGTGTGGTATAATAATAATATCCTTTGTTCAAGTCGTGTGTGTGTGTGTGTGATGCAATACGTTTCACACCAAAGACCTTATATAGGAAACACGCCGCAGAAAATATAGATTACAAATTTCAACATTAGATTAGTATACGTTGAAACTATACAGCGTATGTTTTGTTGAAATAACATTGAAAACAAACCAAGAGTCCATTATTAAACAAATATATAGATAAATTAAAATCGCCTAATGGGTGTGTATACTAGATACGTGTACAATCGTATATTTTGTATTTGTTATTATATTTTTTACACACTGCATTCATGACAACCAATGATGAATCCATAACTAACCAACTGACAATATAGATAAACAACAGTGTTTCTAAATTGGTATCGCGTGGTGAACGTAAAACTGTTGTTACCATGTAATTTTCTTAACAAATGATCTGCGTTAAAACGTAGCTGTAGTGTTAATTATATTTTCGTTTTCTTTAGAAAGTTTGTTTACTATCCTCTTTGGTGTTTTATTGTGTTATTCTACCAGTTCAACTATGTGCGCAGGTGTCTCTCCTGCATCGGATCATTAATTAAACATGTGCTTTGGTGCGCTTTGTTATATTCCCGTGGGAAGTTAGCAGTTTTACAGGAACCATACATTTCCATAAACCTCACAACTTAAGTGGCGCAATATTGAAGAATGAGTTTGGCATGTTAAGTCCTGTTGGCATCTTACAGCTTTGATCCATAATTAAATATATTTGTGTCAAGCAGATCGTTAGTTGTTCCGTTAATTGTGTATTTTTTCCTTTTTGACAGTTACTTATAGACCCGTAGGATTAGGTCAAAGTGTGATTCCACCTTAAAGACGTTGCGTTGTAAACCTTCTTGCCTCTCACTGCTGCGGATTCGAATCCCATGGGAGCTCGAATTGTAAGTGAGGAAGTGTCGATTCTTACGGATGGCGGGAGGTGTCCATTGCAGGTTTTACCCAGGCAAAGTGGGTGGTCTGCCTCCACCACAAAACAAATCGACCGTCATATACAAACTTACATGTGTTGAAAATGACTTTAAAACACCATACAATCTGTAAGCGTTATTTTTATAAAGGGGTGTCCGTGGGAGATTGGTTAGAGTCTCTGAATTGAAATATCATTTGCCCCTCACCGTTGTGTGTTCGAGTCCAAATTGGACGAGGAACCTTTATGTGAGGAAGCTATCCAGCTGGCTTGCGGAACGTTGTTGGTTCTACCCAAGTTCTACCCAAGTGGCGGCTCGTGCACGAAAATTGCTCGCATCGCCACCTGGGGTCTTTCTCCACCGCTGGAAAGTCGCAAAATGACCTAATTCGCTGTTGGTGCGACTATAAAACCCAAATCAATCAATCTTTTTATAAAATAGATAGTTCTTTTCTTATTTTGCAAAACATTCACGAAGGTGCTTACAAGCGCATAGTGGAACTCCGATACACAGATATTATATCAGCGTCTCAGCTTATAGCAAAACAAGTAATTTGTTGTTATCTCTCCATCCATAACTGTTATCGCGACATCCATAACTGTTATCGAGCCATCCATAACGGCGACGATATGCCTGTCATAGCTTACTAATGACTCACTTACTGCGTAAACGGATAGTTTGCACATATATCATGCAAGCATTATTTGATTTACATTCAAGACACTCGTATCAACTAACTTGTGGGTGCTTGTTAATATAACATCAGCTTTATTATAATATGCTATTGTATATCAATAAATAAATGCCACACTTAACCAGTGTGAGCATGTAACGTCGGAGCGATGTTTGTGGCTGTTTTGAACCATTGGAGTATTGCACTATTTTTTTATTTTTATTTTTTTGCAAGATCGTGATTATTGCATTATAGAAACTATTTTGACAAAAGGTGGGGTGTAGCTTAAAGGTTGTGCGCATTGTCCGTCTTCCATCCTTCAGGACATTTCCTACTGTTTCTTCAAAAACATTTCGTATGAACACCTTTTTTAAGATTTGGTACCAAGCTAGAACGTTCTATCATAAGAGTAGTTCAGCTTTAAAAATAATAGGTCACCAGCTTGGTTTCTGAGATCAATATATGACCCATATTCCATTTTTGATTAATTTTCGATACTTTCAGTACAAACTAAATTACGCAAAAAACAACATATTCACTTTGTTTGTATGGTGTTTTACGTCATTTTTAAACACATGAAACGTTATATATGACCGTCGATTTTTTTGTGGTGGAGGCAGACTACCCACTTTTCCTGGGTAGAACCAGTACTGTACTACTCCCGTTATCAGTAAGAATCGACACTTCCTCACTTACAAGTCGAGCTCCCAGTGGGATTCGAACCCGCAGCGGGGGGAGGCGAAGGTTTACAACCCAAAGTCGTTAACCATTCGGCCTCGGAGACACATATTTCCTAACGAAAATCAAATCAATTACATCAATTTTATTCAAGCTCAATATATATGATCCCATTATTTCCAATGAACATTCTTTTTTTTCAGAACTTTTGTATTGTTAGCAAATATCGTGAACTTCAAGAAAATGAAATAAAATACATATGCCACCATATTTGTTTTTGAGAAAAAGGCAGTTATAAACCAAAATGTCTAAAAATGTATGGGTTTTGGGGCTAAAAAACCCACAGATTTATCTGTTAAGGTCTACATACACTTTTTTATTTAAATGGATTCCCCATGTGTTAAAATAGTTTACAGTTATCAAGTCAGTAGTGTTTAATGTTTTAAGTTAATTCTTAACTTTCATGCATACATTTTTGCGCTAAGTATGCAAAAGCACATACATCTCTTCGTGTATGACCGTAAAGTTAGTTCCTGGTTGCCGGTTGCCGGTTCTTTATTTAAATTGAATCGGGAACCAGGAACAATTTAAATAAGGAACCGGGAACCAGGAACTAACTTTACGGTCATTCTCCGTGCTCTGTATCAAAATACTAAAACTATACTTGATTTTAGCGTATCAGCAAATAACTTCATTATCTTAACAGTTAATAAGGTTCATAATAATGAAATCTAGTCAAAAATATATAAAAGTTTGTAAAAGTATGTTTTTGTGTACATAGTTGCTTAGAACTGTATGCGCGAACAAAAATGCTCATAAACAACTGTAGAAAATGCAGCTTTATAAAATATGCAGACATCATATAACGCTTGGTCGTTCCATTCTCGCTGACTATTGATGACTCTTGGTTAAGTACAGCACTTCTTCGAAACAGACTGTCCAATCATATTAATAAAATTGAAAACGAATTTTCACTGCGTCGAGAATATTAAATTTAGTCTCGATCATCCAGACCTCTCGCGAGACTTCTCTCATAATGCCAATGGGGATTAAAATAATCTACTGGTGCGTTTCCATTGACCGTCAGTATACTTTAAAATAAGTGGGTCTTCTGTCTCACACGTGGGTCAGTAAGTTATTTTCCACCGGTACACTATTAACGCCACTAGTAACATCAAAGTGGACGTTATTTTACTGACCAATAAATTTGTCCAATCACGCATTATATGACCGTGGCTATATTACATCTGGAGATATCATATTATGTAAGATTGAAAATATGAAAAAATATTTATATTTTCCTTAATTCTAACGACAGAATTAAATATACTATGTTTTTTAATAAATATTAATCAAAGATGAAATGGAGCCCACACATTTGTTAGTACCACAATTAGTTTTTGGAATATGTGTTAACTGTGAAGCTTTGCAGACTCTCATTAGAAACCTCAATAACAAATATCTAAGTCATTAAGGACTACTGGTCCGTCATCTTAAAAAAATGGATGGGATATGGTCAAACGAAATTTTCAACTAATGCATAGTTAAGGCATAAGCAATGTCAACCATATAGTACACGACAGTAATTCAACACTATTGATGTGAACATAATATCAAAAGGAATACGTATATGAATACTGGGGAGGAATACGGGGAACCAGTCAGTGTTTACATTGAAAATAGTAACGGAGAATTAAAGAAGAAATACTGGTGTTAGTAGCGAGAAATGAATAGTGGGCTTTATTGAGGTAAAATCTAAAGCAATATCCAAGAACATTGTCGACTTAGAATTTTAAAAAAGTGAGTTTTGAAAGCTGAATTTGACATTTTGTTTTTCTCCATTGTCCGCTATTGTTGATATTGTGGGTGGGGTGTGTATTGGAAAAATTCCAATACCGCTCACTCTTATGGACTGGAAAATCGTCACGCTAGATTGACCGTATTATATTGGTATTAAAGGCACCGCGACTACTCGAGATTAGGTGAATAGAAAAAATGGCTTGTAGTAATACGAGTGCCGCTGAATATGTTGAACATGTTATGTCATCGCCAGCAGTAAGTAAGATAACAAACCCAAGGGCTGCGACATCTAGTCCACGTAAAAGGTACCTATCTGGGGATGGACAAAGTGACTTTGAAACCAGCAAAAAAATAAAATCTGATGATAATAGCGAGTTGATGTCAATGATTAAAGTTGAACTGGTCTGCTTTAAAACTGAGTTACGAGCTAAGTTTGACACATTTGAAAAGAAAATTACAGATGCTGTCTTGAAAGTTGTGCATGAAGAAATAGATACAGTAAGAAAAAAATTCAATGAAAGAATAGATGGTTTGTCTAACAAATTAGAACATAAATTACTGAAAGTTATCGAAGATCAAATTGAATCAAAAATCGAACCTAAATTAAAACAAGTCAAAGATGAAATAAAGCGTGATTGCGGAGTCACAAAGCTTCAAGATAATATTGACAATATGAAGAAAAGCTACTCTGATGTAGCCAAAACCCAATCTAAGGAACCAAGCATTGACCTAAACATTGTTATAAAAAATCTGAAATCAGACAAGAACGAAAACACAGATAAAAGCATTACAATGAATTTGGTTAACAAATTAATAAGAGATGGACTCAAATTGTCAGACGTTAAGATAGTACAATGTGAACGTAAAACAACATCAGGACAGAGACCGGGGGTAATAATCGCTAGGGTAGAAAACCAAGATTATAAAAAACAAAGCAAAACTGAGAAATGCGCCTGGTTATGAAAGCGTATATGTTGAAAACGACAGAACTCTAGAGTCGAGAGTTATTGAATCGAACATGTACACTGTCCTTAAAGAAATAGGTAGGGCTGAAAACTATTTTGTGTCTGGTAACGTCAGAATCGTGCGAAAATCAGTAAACCATCGTTAGTGGGGTATAACGTTTGGAGTATGGAATGTCGGAGGATGGTCTCTAAAATCTAACAGCGATGCTAATATTAAACAAGAAAGTATTAAACATTACGATTTCGATATATTTGGAATCTGTGAAACGTTTTTAAAGAATGATGACACTATAAATCTTAATGGATATGAATGGGTTGGAAATAATAGAAAGTCAGTTCACGCTTAAGCCAAGAGAGGATCAGGTGGTGTAGGGGCTTTTATAAAAAAGACATTACTTGAAACATATACATACACTGTTTATACGCTAATGGAAGATGTCATGTGGTTAACATTCCAACATATTGAAACAGACCACAAGTTTACTATTTGCATTTGTTACCTGCCCCGTGAGGGGTCGAGCAGAAGATATGACGCTGAACAGTTTTATTCTGTATTGATGTTGAAAGTATACGAATACCAAAATGATAGAAATTTAATTACACTAAACCAAAGAATATGTCAATAATATTCTCATTATTTTGTGTATTTTGAGCTTGATTAGAGATACTGTTAAATTGCAAAATAACGAGGGTAAATCGTCTGCTCTGATTGCATGAACATATTTTAAAACTTTTAAGTCTATGTGTTTTCTTAGAAATAAGTTTTAACACTTTTATCAGCACATTTCATGTTTTCGTATAAAGGGAGGGTAACTCTCAAAAGATGTAACAATTTAAACAAAAAATAAATGTTTTACGAACTATGGGTCAAAACAAAATACTTAACATATATCTATTGTAAAATATATTTAAAATAAGAAAATTAGTTAAGATACAAAGTTGATACTTAGAAATTTTGTTCAGTGTATATGCGGTGATTTTAACTCGAGGACTGGTGATGAATGTGATTACATAGAAGGTGTAGATTGTGTCCAACCAAGACAGATACTAGATGAAAAGGTGAATCCATATGGGCATTTGTTGATCGATTTTCTGGTGGATACAAATACGTATATAGTGAACGGCAGACTTGGTGAAGACAATTTTACGAATATCGGTATAAACGGCAGCTCTGTTGTCGATTACTTTATAGTGCCACATGAGCAACTTCAGAACTATCGATCTTTTAAAGTGCTAGCAATGTCCTCGGTTATAAATGACCTTAACCTTCAAGGACACTCTAAATCATCTGAGCCTTCTATTATATACATGCAAATGAAAGAATTGTTAAACGAATACAACAACGATAATGTTATAATTGAACCAAACCCGATATGTAAGAAGCAGTACGTGGTCAGTGACATACCTGTGTATTTTTTGAATTGTGAAAACTCATTGTCCATGATATCAGATTGTGTGATAAGAATAGACAATCATATAAAGAAAGAAAGTGATGTTAAGGCGGCATATTTGGAATTTGTTAATTTACTAAATAAAGAAATGCACGAGAAACTGAAGCCCATAAGAACGTCAAATACAGTGCGTAAACCCCATAACACAACATCGAAACCATACTGGAATACTGAACTTCAATATCTTTGGATAAGGCATGTTGGTGTGAAAAAACATGGTTATCGTGTAAAACATGTAATGCAAGTAAACGAAAATTAAGAACGGAGTTTTGTATAGCATGAAAAGCATTTGATAAATGCAATAGGAAATATAAATGGAAGTTTCAAATAGATGAACAAAATAAACTCGAGGAAGAGCTTAAGAGCACTGAAAATACAAGAGACTTTTGGACCAAAATAGGGAAATTAGGGTTAGCAAATGACAGAAAAGGTAGTATTCCTTGGGAAATAAAATGTGAAAATGGCCAAATTAAAAACGATAAACAAAGTGTATTGAGTAAATGGAAAATAGACTTTGAACATTTGTTTAAAGAAACACCTACGGATTCTAATTTTGATGATAAACATTTAGAAGAAATAATTAATATTACTAAGCATCCAGATGACCCTGTTTTCCCTAAATCTGATTGTACTTTTTTAAATATTCCAATAACTAGAGAGGAGGTCAGACTTTCTATTTATAATGCAAAGTTGAGAAAGGCTGTAGGTGTTGATCTTATTCCGGCTGAAATACTACGCAATGATACCTGTGTGGAATTACTGGGTGTAGTACCAACGGAATGGACAAAAGGTATAATCAGTCCGGTATTTAAGGAAGAGGACCCTACTCGTCCATTGAACAAACGGCCTCTAACCTTACTGTGTGTACCCTGCAAAATATATCTTGTGTTTTGAACTAAAGGCTCACACAGTGGCTTCAAACGAACAATTTATTATGTGATAAACAAAATGGATTCAGGATAAACAGGAGTTGTATGGACCATATTTATACACTTTATACACTTATAAATAATAGAAAATTAGCAAACAAGGATACATTCGTATGTTGTGTTGATGCCAAAAGAGCATTTGATAATATACAACGGGACTGCCTATGGTACAAAATGATGACATTAGGTATACATGGTAAAATATTAAAAGCTGTTCAATCGATGTATGTAGATGTCTCATGTACTGTAAGAGTAAATGATTATGAATCAGATTGGTTTGATGTTAAACAAGGTGTCACGCAAGGTTGTGTACTCTCTCCAACACTATTCTCCATTTATATAAATGATCTAGCCATGGAAATAAAGAGTCTAAACATAGGTGTCACTATGTCTGATGAACTTACACCCTTTCAGTATTTATTTTCAGTAGCCATATTGCTTTACGCAGGTGATGTTGCCATTTTAGCGGAAAATGAATTAGATATGCAAAAAAATGCTAGACAAAATAAGTGAATGGTGTAAAAAATGGCGTATGTATGTAAATGAAACAAAAACTAAGGTACTACATTTCAGGCAAAAACGTAGAAATAAATCATGTTTTAATTTTAAATGTGACAACAAAGATATAAACTTGGAACATAGCTATAAGTACCTTGGTTTCTGGTTCAATGAACATCTTAATATGAATTTGACAGTTAAAGAGGTTGCAAAATCAGCAAGCAGCGCACTGGCAGCTATTTATACCAAGTCTCTTTGTGCTGGTGGAATGACATTTTGTGTGTATACTAAACTGATTGAGTCTG
Organism: Cyrtodaria siliqua; assembly: GCA_037043455.1. Lineage (NCBI taxonomy): Eukaryota > Metazoa > Mollusca > Bivalvia > Adapedonta > Hiatellidae > Cyrtodaria > Cyrtodaria siliqua. Next base: position 5,861 of record JAWPHD010016137.1, on the reverse strand, counting down.
TTGTTGAACCGGTACTATTCTAGGGATCTGGCATATGGGGACACAATAAATATAAAGTAATTGAAACAGTCTTAAATAAGGCAGTAAGATATTTTTTAGGAGTAACCAAATATTGTTCAAACGTTTCATCGAGGGGAGATCTGGGATGAGACTCTTGTCAGATCAAGCAAAAATCTGAAACAGTAAGACTGTCAGTGTGGAATAGATTAAGAAATATGCCAGGCAATAGAGTAGTACGACAAGTTCACAATTGGTAGTGTAATAAACCCAAGTCCTGGGAAAGTATAATGCTCCGATTTATAGAGAACACAGGAACATCAGAACATACACTTCTCAAAACTGCTAACTACACCGCTCACGTTTTGGGTTATATATATCGATGGGTTGAATGTTTTTCAATAAAATAAAAAGGAAATACCAATTCAATCATTTTTACATCATTTCATTTTATTTTTTTGACACTAAAGTCACACGTTTATGAACAAGAAATGAAAAGTGTGACTTTAGTGTTTACATGGGTCGTTTGTAATTGCTTATTGTGGTTTAGTTCTAGCATTGCCCATGAAAAAAATAAAATGAAATGATGTAAAAATGATTGAATTGGTATTTCCTTTTTATTTTATTGAAAAACATTCAACCCATCGATATATATAACCCAAAACGTAGCGGTGTAGTTAGCAGTTTTGAGAAGTGTATGTTAAATGAGAACCCAACATAAAGAAATGTCTGAGCAAAGTACGTGACCATTTAATCCAAATTACAAAGTGATGGAAGAAATAATCAGAATGGAAATAAACTTAGAACGTACAGACTCTATAAAAGTGTGTATAAAACGGAGTATTATGTAAATTGCAATATGAGCAGAGGCCACCGACGCATCGTAATCTTCCCTTAGCAATTGAAACAGGGAGATATACTCGACCGAAAACACCTGTCCCTGAACAAGTTTGTAAATATTTTAATAAGTCAACAATCGAGGATTAAACTCATTTTTTGATTGACTGCGAGTTTTATTCAGATATTAGATGTGAACTTTTAATGGAGCAAATCAAGCAGGAAACGTTTTTTTTCTGTTTTCATCAACTGAAAAATTAACATTCTTAATGAACTGTGATATATTACAGCACACATTAGCTAATGCACTTTTAAAAATGTTTAAAGGGCGCTCTTTAGCATTGTAAATATGCATAACTGTGTTATAAAATAAATTCTATATATAAGGAATGAAGTTTAAAACAAAGGTTATGTTTCATTTGTTTTTGTTTAATTGTAGTCTTCATTTTTATTATATGTCAACGAATACTAAATAATAATTTTTAAATACTGAATATATATTTTAACGCAATACATTTGTATCTTTTATTATGTTTTAACATGTACTATTGTGTTTTATAGTGTCTCATATGCCTATGATGACAGGATATCAAATAACCATAATATTTGTAATTGTATGTGACATTTTAATAAAATATTACTAACTATTACTTACTTACTATGATAGAAAATGTGCGCTTATATCTGGTAAGTTTGGACACGTTTAACTCAAAGTTGTTTTGTTTTTCACGAGAAATAAATTGGTTCATAGAATGATCCATTTATTCATCTAGAGCAGACGAGACATGGTTTTTAAATAAAATAAGCGATGTTATTACATCATCCACATTTTAAAGTATATAATTATAAAAGTAAATTTTTTCAATGACATGTGGTTTCAAAATAATCAAAATGCTATAGTATGGTGATATTGGCGGACTTCCTCTGTCAAAAAAGTACAAGCAAGGTTTTACGCAAGCGTAAAATAGCTGCCGAGAGACAAGAAGTTAACATAAGAATAGATCAAGTCAAGGGTGTTAAAACAATATTGAAAAAAAAAATGTTGTCACGGAGACATAAACACGCCACGAACGTTTTTCTTACGTTCTTCCCGATTTTTACCATCAGTTCTTCCTACCAAGCATTTTGAATCAATGTGGGTGACCTCGCTTCTTTCTGTTCAAATACCTTGATATGTCTTACATTCACCTGTGTAACACGACGTGCTAGAAGTACACATCAGCACAGAAATACAATTGTTCACAAGTAAGGGATACGTTTGCGTTAGCGTGTGCATAACAACACATATAAACTGTTGACTGTTACCATGTGTAATTATAGGATTGCGTTATCAAAGTGAAAAATGTAAAGGAACTGTTGCTACCTTACCATTGGCAATAATGAAAATCATAATAATGTGGGGAAACAAAGAAAAAAAAAGGAAATCAGCAGGCTATAACCCTCCCATCACCGGCACTATCACGACGCCTCAATCAACTGCCTCAAGCTACAGAGGCTACTGAATGACTCGTCACTAACATACATATAATAATAATGATTACATGCTACATTCAGTAGACTAGTTTACGAAAACGTTATTTCAGCAAGTGAAATGGTAACCTTTCAACATTACAAAATATGTGTGTATACTTGTTCCTTTTTTTAGACCGGTTCTCTAGGAATTGAAGTTGTAATGCATGCTTATCGTCGACTGTATGATTCACAGTCTGTTAACCATAGACAAACACAGAAACCGCCTTCGGCAGCTGAATAACTGGAAACTAAATGTAAATGCGTTGTCATTCTACTCACAGACTTAATAACAAACAGATTGGACACTACGAAAATTATCTAAATTTCACGTGGCACAGTGCGAAAATTTCACAAAATATTTCCCAACTTTAAACACATATATCATAAAGAGTTTTGTAGATACAGGCTTCATTCATGTCAAATCTCATTACAAATGTAATATTCTTTCCAATGATAGTATTTTGCTTTCTCTTACATTTAGAGCAAGAAAGGTGTTTGTCGGAAACTTTGACTATGTCAAAACCTTGATTTTTAAGATAAAAGCGAAATATTATGACATTTTTAACTTTAAACATCTTTTTATACAATTTCTTATTTTGAAAATAAACATCAATTATTATAATCCCATTTTACTATTCACTATGAATCTTTTGAATGTATTCTCATTAAAATCAGTGAATAATTGAGAGAGAAGATAGAAGGAAAAGTTAAGGTGCCACGTGAAAAGTTGGTTACTTCATGTATTAAGATAGGAAGTTTCCTATCCGTTTATTAATATATCTGTGTTCTACTGAACATTTCTTTTTTGTAAAAGTAGAATTATGAATAGAAAATGAAATAAGATTATTTCACGAAAAGAAGAAAGAAAAGTAAACCGAATTATATGTAAAACAAAAAAATACGTAAATGAGTCAGATGTGCAGATGTGTTTGTGAGATATATACAAATGTATATATTTCAACTTACTGAACAAAATTCCTAATTACTCACTTCTGTGTCTTAATTTCTGATTTTAAATATATATTAGAATAGTTGTGTGATAAGTATCCAATAGTTTGTAAAATATTTATTTTTGTTTAAATTGTTGCATCCTTTGAGAGTTATCTACCCTTTATATGAAAACATGAAATGTTCTGATAAAACACATAACATGAATCGAAGTCTGCTTAAAGATGAAAACGTCTTAAATTTCGTAGGAAATCATATAAAAACATAACAAGTTGACCCATTTATTTCAGATGTTCCGGCAATAATAAAATGAGCCATGGATAATCCTAAATTACCTCCTTTTAATTGAATATCTTTTGAACTTGAATTCATGTTACTGTTATTTAATAAATACTGAAAAGTCATTTAGGCGCATTCTCTTTTTAACATTATATTGAAAGATATATATGTTTTTATTTTTTCCCATGGGAATACCGCCCAAATCCTTTCCCATTCAATGGAAAAATGTGACCTCCCATGGGAAAATAGGCTTTTCCAATGGGAGAAGAGGTCAATTTCGAGTAAAATTTCTCGGAAAAATGTAAGTGTCGCCGATGAAATAGAATATAATGTTACATTCATTTGATATGTACTTTCACATGTGATATGAATATGGATAGGTGGGATATGTGATATGAATATGGATAGGTGGGATATGTGATATGAATATGGATAGGTGGATATGTGATATGAATATGGATATGTGGGATATGTGATATGAATATGGATAGGTGGATATGTGATATGAATATGGATAGGTGGGATATGTGATATGAATATGGATAGGTGGATATGTGATATAAATATGGATAGGTGGATATGTGATATGAATATGGATAGGTGGATATGTGATATAAATATGGATAGGTGGGATATGTGATATGAATATGGATAGATGGGATATGTGATATGAATATGGATAGATGGGATATGTGATATGAATATGGATAGGTGGATATGTGATATGAATATGGATAGATGGGATATGTGATATGAATATGGATAGGTGGGATATGTGATATGAATATGGATAGGTGGGATATGTGATATGAATATGGATAGATGGGATATGTGATATGAATATGGATAGGTGGGATATGTGATATAAATATGGATAGATGGGATATGTGATATAAATATGGATAGGTGGGATATGTGATATAAATATGGATAGGTGGGATATGTGATATGCATATCAAGCTTTGAAGGAGAGTTAATTAATTTCTTCATAACTTATATGTTAAATGGTTAATACTAAAGGGTTTGACATGCACTCAAAGACGATATGATCTTCCTAAGGAAGGTAAGTATACAATGAATTTCAAATAGTGGAGACCTTTTTGCGTTTAAAAATGTAGATGGGAAAATTGCATCATCGAATATCGAAAGTAAACAATACACTGAACACAATTGCTAAGTATCAACTTTTGTATCTTAACTAATTTTTTTATTTTAAATATATTTTAGAATAGATATATGATAAGTATTTTGTTTTGACCCATAGTTTGTAAAACATTTATTTTTTGTTTGAATTGTTACATCTTTTGAGAGTAACCCTCCCTTTATATGAAAACATGAAATGTGCTGATAAAACGCATAACATGAGTCAAAGATCGCTTAAAGATATAAAAAAATTAAAATTGGTATGAAATAATAGAAAAAAACATAAAAATTTGACCCATTTATCGCAGATTCTCCGTCTATAAGAAAAATGAAATAGGGATAAAAAATAAATTAAATTACCTCCCTTTAAACTGAATATTGTTTGAAATTCAAGTAACTGTAATTCAGTGTTAACATTAAATATTTCGAAAATTTCTTTTGCAAACGCATTTGTAGTGGTAATGCTAGTAAAACATGATGTCAAAATAATGTTAACTGGCATATTTTAGAATTAGGAACATCGAAAGCTTCACTAATTCGAAGTACTTAATAAAATCCTATATACCCAATTGCATAAGTGTTATAACTTATTTCTAAGAAAAAACATTGACTTAAAAGTTTTAAAATATGTTCATGCAATCAGAGTAGACTCATTATTTTGCAGTTTAACCGTATCTCTAATCAAGCTCAAAATACACAAAACAATGAGAATATTATTGACATATTCTTAGGTTGGTACATAGCAATTTGGTTTAGTGTACTTCCAAAACTAATATCGGAAAATCAAAGACGGTTTTAAAACGAAGGCAAATGGGTGATTCACAATTTCTTTTGTTGATATTATTTTAAAATGCGATGAAGAAAATATTCATGAACTCCTGGTTTTACATTATTTTGAAAACACGTTTGACACGGTTTTTTTGTAATGAACAATACTTTTAAAATATAAATAGGTCAATACATTTTCTCAGTTTTAGAGATTACATTTTAACTGGTTTCACAATGTTTACAATAAGATTTATTATTGTTCTACATAATGGGCATTGTTCAAATTTCATATTTACAAATCAAAAGCATTTTTTTCATATATGCTGTCAGTTCTCTGATAACCGTACATATGTTTTATACTCTCCCGATCTTTTACC
>JAWPHD010016136.1:0-51439 GCA_037043455.1 Cyrtodaria siliqua | reverse complement strand
ACCAATAAACATTAAAGAAAAATATTCCATTTCGAGTGTGGGGGTGGGGTGAGAGAGGGGAGGGCTGCTACATAGCTGTGTGTAAGAAATGACCAAAACAACACAGAAATATGCAAACAAAAAGTGTGTGTGGGGGGATGGGTGGGAGCAATATATATGTGTAAGAAGCTATGTGTAAGAAGCTATGTGTAAGAATTGACCAAAACAACACAGAAATATGTAAAAAAAAAATGGAGTTTCAAGTGGGGGGGGGTTGGGTAGTGGGGGCTGGGGGTGGAGAGGCAGGGAATGGGGTGGAGGGGGCAACATATATGTGTAAGAAACTATGTGTAAGAATTTACCAAAACAACACAGATATTTGTAAAAAACAATAAACATTAAATAAAAATATTCCATTTCGAGCGTTGGTGTGGGGTTGGGGAGGGGAGGTGGGGCAACATAGCTATGTGTAAGAATTGACAAAAACAACACAGAACTATGTAAAAAAAAAGAAGAAAAAAAAGAGAGGGAGCAACATTTATCACATAACGTCCCTTGTTAGCTCTGTCGAACACTTATTCTGTTGTATGACACACGTGTAATACAACCTGGAACGATTTTGATTGGTTGAGTTAAACCTGTAACACTACGCAAGTTTATTAACTGAAACTATTTTATTTATTTCAAATTCACCCAGATCTGAGTCATAAACTTATTATTTGTGACAGCTTATAAAAATAATGCACGTTATACAATGTTATACAAAACATTGTTGTGGGTTGTTAAAAAGTTGGTGTAAACTGCTATTTTGTAAAGAGGTAAAACACGAACATCTTGTGATATGTCTTATTTACACCTACATGACCAGACATAAGAGTTTCATCGGCACAACTGAGGATCAGTCCATTCATCATCAGCGGAGATATCGGATGGTAGTCATTTTCTCATCAGGATCCCATTTTTAGTAAAATAACAAACTAAGACTATTGAAGCTTCTTCTTCACTAACGGCCCTATCATATAAGCTAATCTCAGGACCTTTCTGCAGGTCACATTCAAACTAATAGAAGGAGAATGATCTGGCAAGTGAATGTTATTTTAACTGTAGTCAGTCTGAGATTCAGATGGGCTAATACCAAGAGATTGGTAAACCTCTGTGTTGTAAGACTGACCAATAAAAGTATCAGTCTAGTTAATGTCAAAAGAAAGATCATTCTCAATGGCTCTGTTTGCCAGAGCTCGAGTAGCTGCATAAGCCGGATATAAATCAAGTATTTCCTTTTCAATTGGATCTGGGGATTGATCCAAAGAAGGCTTTATCATTATACTCTTTTTTATAGCACAGTGGCGTTGCTTGTGCAGTGTGGCGGCAGTAAAACGGCTCCCGCGCTTGCAATCAGTACTGTTATTCATTCGATCTTTGGAGATCGCTGAGCCCGATACTTATATTTAGTTGTTAACCGTGGTTCAATTTTTTTGTTTTCTTACTTAATTTTTGATTCGGTGGTTCCACTACTCCGGCCGATAAAAGGCTCTTGGTATTGTTTAATCACTTATAGGATATGTTGTCTGCTTTTTAATTTAGTCTTTTGGCTGTCACTTGTGATACGCAGGCTTCATAACCGCTGCTCCCAACTAAATTCCATTATGTTTATTTCGCTCTTCGGGGCATTTAATTTTATTAGATACTGGGACCATACGCCGTACGACATGGGGAAGCAGGTCCACCGCCGTATGCATGCCATCTTCGGGATGGTTAAAATTGTGTATTATTGATTTATGAATATTGAGTTCTGCCCAACCCGGGGCTAGAGGGCGTGAGCGGTAGCTAGCATATTTCACTACCGCTCATGAACAATCTCAATCAAACCGACCCTGCAATATTTCGTATGTGTCGTGCTCGGCCGTTTCCAAGGGTCCATTATTATACTCTTTTTTTGTCAGATACAAGTGGATTAAACACAACCTTATCTCGAGCTAGATCATTGCCTAGTAACAAATAGACATCTTCAAATGACAAAGAAGATCTTATTCCTATAGCCACAGGTCCAGTTACCAAATATGATGACAAATAATTAGTATGGAGAGTGACAGTCAAATAACCGAACTCTACCCCTCAAATAAGTACATTGGAACCAGAAAAAGGCAGTTAATATAAGAGTGTGTCAAGCAATATTTTAATAGGGATAGGTTTGATAGATTCACCAATAAGTGATATAGAACCTTCAGACATGAATGGTTCATAAGTCTCCATAACAGAATCAGACTGGGATTTCTTGACCACTAAAATTGCATTGTTTCCAACACAAGACTTGGGTTTAGACCTTAAAGAGGTGAGTCCAGTAGGCTTTACATATTATTTTTGTTGTTGCTTCCTTTTTAATTAAAGCCCTCAGAAATGAGGTGACGTTTCTTTTTGCAATAATTGCAAGTAATTTGAGATAAGGGTTGTTTATCAGTATTTTCATTAGATGCTTGATGTTAAGGAGTACTAGTACTGAAAGTACGAGACAGAGATTTAGTAGTACTATCGTACGAGTGAGAGTGTTTACTAAATGAATAATGGTGCTTTTAAATTAATGTCTTTAACAGTTTGGTATGAGGAACGCTGTTCTACAGTTAGTTATAAACCTCACGTGCTTTTTCAATCAAAACATTCTGAATTTGTGGTGAGTTTGTGTGTGTTTGTGTGTGTGTGTGCGCGCGTACATGCGTGCGGAAAATACATTCTGTGACTGTGCTCGACGTAGAGCTGGCATATACTGGTAGTCCGTAGTATTCACTATTGCCGGGTCAATGTTTAAGTGTTGATACCCGTGGATCAACTAATATAAATTAATGCGTATCATCTTAATAATAGAACTGAAAAACAACCCACAATTGGTGAGTGTATGTTCAAAAGAAATCTACAAATAAAAAAGGATCTGATCTCTATATACCGTTTTAATTATAAACAGCCATACCCGTATTAAAGAAATAATTTCTGGTACTGTAAATTTTCCTTGTATATGTTACCTTTGTCAGGTACAAATAATTACGACTATCATTAAACAACATGTATTGTTAATTGTTAATAAATGTTCATTCACACAAATGAAAGTCTGTGTATACAAAAGTTTACGTTTTGATTTGTTTCGTCTTCAAGTACGTCTAGATTCACGACAGTAATACTTTCTAGGTGGTACATGTGCATTAATATCGTATGCATATTAAACAGTCAACACTTAATGGAGGCAAAGCCTTCCACACAGTAGCAATAATAGTTTAACTGTATTAGATAAGGTAGGTAAGGTCGTGGGTATCAGTAATATGATATGGTCATTATAAACAACTAACCACTGTATATAGAGATACATTGATTGAATTGGATTTTATAGTCGCACCAACAGCTAAGGTCATATGGCGACTTTCCAACTTCCATTGGTGGAGGAAGACCCCAAGTGCCCCTCCGGGCAATTTTCGTGCACGGGCGGGCACCTGGGTAGAACCACCGACGTTCCGCAAGCCAGCTGGATAGTTTCCTCACATAAATATTCCTAGGCCCCTGAGGGATCGAACCTACAGCGGTGAGGGGCAAGTGATTTTAAGTCAGGGACGTTAACCACTCGGCCACGGACGCCCCCTTATAGAGATACATAACTTGACAGTTTAACTGTAGTAGATAAGGTAGGTACGGTCGTGGGTATTCAATGATATGCTATGGTCATTATAATCAACTAAACATTGTTTAGTAGAGATGCATAACAAGACAGATTAACTGAATTAGAATATAAGAATATTTCATGGGTATCCGGTGAAGATAGGAAATTCCAACCCGATGTATAAGTGTTTTATTCGGAACCGAGGCTCTGCCGAGGGTTGGAATTTCCTATCTGCATCGAATACCCATGATAGATTATTTTTCTTGCATATCAGAGACATGTTGTGCGTTGACGCAGCTAGCTACTAACGTTTTGCATGTTTTCCTGCATACCACATGTAAACCATAACCTGATGCTCAATTCTGTCAAACATCGCTTTACCTACCTTTTCGTGCATAACGGACAAGTATATCCGTCATTTTACCTGGGCTAGATATTTCTATCTCACCCTAAGGTCGAGATCAAATTCACGCGCGCCAACATCCAGTTGGCAATTTATTCTAAAATACATTATTTATCCGTTAAATGTGACTGATCGACGTAGTGCTGATATCTACTGGTAGTATGGTAGCATGCTAGTATGAACGAATGAATGCAAGTATGAACGAATGAATGCAAGTATGAACGAATGAATGCAAGTACGAACGAATGAATGCAAGTATGAACGAATGAACGAACAAACGAACGAACGAATGAATGCAAGTATGAACGAATGAACGAACGAACGAACGAATGAATGAAACAACAACCTGTTTCTAAGAGAAAGTCGTTTAAAGTAAAAACAAATGTACCACTAGTGCCTTGCAAGACAAATGGCGGAGAGACGGCAGATGAGCAGACGGACAGACGGACGCCCAACGAGAATTTATCACTGTATACTGTGTGATAATACGCGAAGGGTGAGTTATAAATAAACAAGACGTAAGCTTTTTCACATGTTACATTCATTTGGTTTAATTTAATTATTATGAAACAGGGAAACCGTTGACCCGAATTTACTCCCGTTACATCCAAAATCACAACTGAACATGGGTACTACGATAAAGGCATGTAAATACCCTTTCGAGTGTACCTGTCTCTATGATACTTTCAAACTGTTGAACTCAAAATTCGTCGGGTGTCAACATATTCCGTATGGACAGACGGCGAATTGACGAACGAGACGGCGGATGGGCGGACGAACGGGCAGACGAGGAAAAATCATCATTATTTATTACCTCACCTATTAACCTTTGGCTCATGTAAGCTTATTACCGAAAGCAGTTTCATACACAAACACAATAATTATGCTTTTCAAAAATTACATGTCATTTTTTATTTAATTATTCTGCAAAGTGGTCATGACGTTTGACCTCAATTTACATCGATTACACCCAAAATCAGGGATAAACATGGATACCACGACAAAGGCGAGAGCATTTGCTTTAGAGTGATAACTATTTCATTTTTCTACTTGCAATATTTTGAACTCGACTCTCAATTCATGGAGTGGCTATTAGACGTTCGTCCGGACACACATAAAATGGGCGGATGGACGGCGGAATGGCAGACGGACGGACGGACGGACGAAGAGCAAAGAATTATTATCACCGTACATTAGCTTCCCTAATCCTTTTACTAATGTTAACTTATGAGATAATGATGCTTCATGCATAAGCAAAATAATAATGGTTTTCAAACATGTACATTGAATTTTCATTAACTATTCTGGAAAAGGGGCATGACATTTGACTTCAATTTATCCCTGTCACATACAAAATAAGGGAAGAACGCGGAAACCACGACAAAGGTAAAACTTTACCCTTTTGAGTGATACCCGTATCTTTGCTCCTCAAAAAATGTTGAACTCGACTCACAATACATTGAATGGCTACTAGACGTTCTTCCGGACAGACGGCGGATGGGCGGGTGGGCGGACGGACGGACGACGGACGAAGACGTATCACCCTACATCAGCTCACCTCATGAGCCTTTTACTAATGTTAGCTTATCACCGAAATATGCTTCGTGCATAAACAAGTGTACATTCAATTATTCAATGAAGGGTCTTTACTTTGACCGCATTTACCCTTGTCACATACAAAAACAGGACAGAACACGGGTACCACGACATAGATAATCGATTGATACCTTTATCTATGCTCCTCGCAAAATGTTGAACTCGACTCACAGTTCATTGAGTTGCTACTAGACGTTCTCCCGGACAGACGGCGGATGGGCGGATAGACGGCGGATGGGTGAACGGACGGACGGACAATAGACAAAGACTTACCACCGTATATCTGATTACTTATGTTAGCTTATGAGCGAAATATGCTTCGTGCATAAACAAAATAATAATGGCTTTCAAAATTGTAAATTCAATTGTTCAATTAAATATTCTGAAAAAAGGGTTATGACCTTTGATCTCAATTTTCCCCTGTCACGTACAAAATCAGGGAAGAACATATGTACCACGACAAAGGTTAGATATTACCCTTTCGAATGATATCGGTCCTCGCAAAACGTTGAACTCGACTCACAATTCATTGTGTGGCTCTTAGACGTTCTTCCGGACAGACGACGGATGGGCGAACGGACGGCGGTGGGCGGGCGGACGGACCACGGACGAAGACCTATCACCAGAGTTCAGCTCACCTCTCAGCCTTTTACTTATGTTAGCTTATGACCGAAATATGTTTCATGCACAAACAAAACAAACAAAACAATAACGTCTTTCAAAACCTTCAATTTTTCAATAAAATATTCTACAAAAGGATCATGACCTTTGACCTCAATTTATCCCTGTCACATACAAAATCAGGGCTGAACACGGGTATCACGACACAGGCAACATACATGTATTACTCGTTCGAATGATACCTATCACTATGCTCCTCGCAAAATGTTGAACACCACTCATAAATCGTCGAGTGGCCTCCAGACTATTTAGGCTAAGGTGTTAGATTCTTAAGTTCAAAGTGAACAATTCATATCCAACGTCTCGATTTATTATTCCCAATTTCTTTTTGACTTTAAACCCATTATCATTAGGTTACACCTGCTGTTATGAAAATATATTATTTTTCATTTTTATTCTACGTCCATATGTTTAAATATATTATTGGTGCAGTTAGTAATATGCAAAAACAAGGTGTTTATACATTTCTTGTAATTTATATTAATTATTAAACAAATGCAAGTCACGCATAACAATTAATGCGACGTCGATAGTTTTAAATAATGTTATTGTGCTTTAAAATACAAGAATAAGTTCTGTTACTGGTTATATTTCTTTTCTTTTTTGGCAAGCATCATAATTATGCATTATGCAGAAATATTCAATATTAAACGTCAGATATTTAAAAAGTTGCATTGAAGTTCATCAATTTATTTATATTAGATACAAGGGCACGAATATTCCACTCGTCGGCTCGCCATGAAGAGTGCTCATTGATGCAGGACGAGGTGTAATTCAGATAAAGTCTTAAACATTTATCAATTTGACCATTCAAATATTACGAAGGATGAGTAATTCAGAAACAAAGCTTCTCGTTTCAGTACCATGGTACATCGTACCTCAAATATTTAATATTTAGCTATCTTTTTGTTCTAAACATTATTTGTATTATTAAACAACATACACAGATGCAGTTTTATTCAATATATTTATTAAAGTCTGTCTACAAATACATCAGTTAAAGTTTACTGGTTTCTAGGCATGTCAGCGTGTTTTAACCTATTGCGAGATTTTATACATGTAACGCCACACCACATAAGCACAGTCCGAGGCTTATGGCCGGTACAGGATCAAGGATTTAACGCTAAACCATCAACAAGGAATCTAGATGTTCAGTTTTGATTGGACATCTGAACTTATTCTTCGTCCATGTTGTACTGAAAATGACCTCTTGCAATGGACATGGTCACACAGATACAAAGAGCAACTGTACACAGAACAGAAAACTGATATTCGTTGGAAACCTGTCAGCTTGCAACCAAATTACTTTCTTGCTAAATGTTCAAAGTTTTGCATTCTTATTTTACGGTGTCCTGTTAGGGCCATGTTACCATCGCATCTTATCATCGACCATCGACCTACGTCGATGCTCGATGGTATGATGCGATGGTCGATGGTAAGATGCGATGGTAAGATGCGATGGTCGATGGTAAGATGCGATGGTAAGATGCAATGGTCGATGGTAAGATGCGATGATCGATAGTAAGATGCGATGGTCGATGGTAAGATACGATGGTAATATGCTATGGTCGATGGTAAGATGCGATGGTCGATGGTCCATCGCATCTTACCATCGACCATCGCATCCATCGCATCTTACCATCGCATCTTACCATCGACAATCGCATCTTACCATCGCATCTTACCGTCGACCATCGCATCTTACCATCGACTATCGACCTAGGTCGATGGTCGATGGTAAGATGCGATGGTAACATGGCCCTAACAGGACACCGTATTATTTGAACCCTTAAGCAAAGCATTAAATCTGGTCCTGGCTGTTGTACTTTAATATGTCCAAAAGTTCATGTGCTTGTCCAAATAATGTGGTATCGGTGATGTAAATCAGGAGCTTAACTACACGTAGGCCCTGTAGGCCCGGCCCTACATATAACATTGAAGAGGTTAATATTTTGAAGCGATTGTTATAACATATGGGAGAGGTGGCGTGGGAATATCCGTGTGCAACACTAACTATCTAAGTCTTATTTCAGTTCTATCAATTATAAGTACATAATAACACTCACATCTGTAACAATAGTGTGACGGCAAAACATTGTACTGTTATTCAAATATACCAACCATATATATACATCAATTTTCCCTTGTTTATATCCTGACCAATAAATGTCCGTTTGAAATGTTGCATATCCCGACTCTGGATATTTTTTCTCTTACGAAAATATTGACCGTAACTCAAATTCTTAAATGTTTGGCTACTTATGTATCAGACAAGCTATTAATCGTCCTAGTGAATTTTAAAATATGGCTGTAAAATCATTAATAGAACCCACTTGATGTGTTCAATGATGTGGCCGATGCTAGACAGTACAATATATCAATCGTTCGTGATCTTGAAAAAATGAGATTAACAAATAGATAAGCCTCAATTACCGATAGAATTATTCAAACCTTCAATGTATGCGACATAACTTGTCGGTATGCCTCTGTCTCGTATGACAGCGATTATTTGTAATCATGATGTTAACAACTATTCAAATGTAATATTAAATTGTATTCAAAACAACTTAATTACAGTGTAGCGTCACCTCCACTGACACCCCGCATTAACAACTGCAAACGATAATTCTGATCGTAAATCCATTTTACAATCGTCTACTTGTGTCCATATAAACATTTAATGTAAACAAGTATGCATGCACGTAGTGTATCGCATGTATAAGAAAATGAATTTAAATTGAATTTATTTGTAAAGTGTAATTCATAGTAAAGCATTTAAGAAATATAAAAACGATCACAGTTGTCGTAAGTTGTTTCATAAAATGGGGACCTCGGTCTAAACAACTTTAAAATATCCACAAAAGAAAACAAGCGTTACTGAAACGAAGTTATATCTTTTATCACTAACTTGCCACATTTGCTTTAATCATATTAATGACGGGTGTACTTTTCCACAAAAGCAAAGTTTAGAGCGAGGATGGGAGATGGGTTGGTGGGGTGGGAGGGGAGTGTGTGGGGGTGGGGAGGATTGCATAATAGTATTTATACTCATTTGGCTACAGGAGGTACTCAAGAATGCACACATTTAAATATGGGTAAACATAAAATTGCCGTGGATGCAAGTCCCCGGATCCGCCTAACATACTTTTAATTTCGGGTCCTGCACATTCAATTAACATAGCTACGCACTGTAAATCGATACCGGAATCTCATAAACATTGTTTGTACATATATGTGCGATTTTAGAGGTCAGCTAGCCACAATATCCCTGCGTGTAATTTTTGGTTCTCGGCATATCCCGCGGTTGCGGAAGTAATTCCATTAAACTGGTACAAACAGTTAGCTGGTCTTTTTGTTTTTATTGGTCTCATCATTTTCACTGCAGATCGACAAACTGTGCATTGTTTTGCATAACATCTCGCCACTAACGATACTTTGGACCGGTACCACTATTACAGGGAAGAAACGAGAAACATGTAGTATACACACAGCCATGATGGTGTTAAACGTACTTCAAACTGCTATGTACACATGTACCATATATTGACGTTTGTACTGCTGAGCCCTTTATATTTCCCAAACTTTACACTTTGGTAACCAGTTCGCAATTCGAAATGAACGTTAAATATATGCATGTATTCACCTAATAATAATTAATTTAATGTGTGGTCACAATAAAATGTCCATACAAACAACAAGGCGGACATGTTATAACCATTTTTATTCGAATTGCGAACTGCGAAATTCGGGCCCAATGGCTACTGGCTTAACTAACTATGTTCCGGGGACTACTGCTTATGATTCCAACAGAAAACTATATCCAATTAAATATTCTAAAGAAAAATCATTGTTATAAATAAACCGGAAATGCTGTTATTCATTTGAAATAGTTCGCAGTACGTTATTCGAATTGTGAACTGCGAACTGCGTCCTGGCTCCCAGTTCGCAATTCGACCGAATTGGCAACTGGCTGTACAAACATGCTGAAGGCACTACTGTTCATCAGTCCAACAAAAAACATTATAAATGAAGTATTCTAACCATTTGTAAGGTGTTGTTTGTCAGTCAGTCAGAGGAAAAATGCGGAGAATTGATTAGTTTGGCGAAAATTGGTGTTAGGACCCAGCATGCAATATAATCGCTCACTCACTCAATCACTCATGACGAATATATATTTATCAACATACACCGACTGGACATTATAAGCCAGTAAAGGTAAACATTGGAACAGACTATAAACTCTGTTACAGTACATTAGGTTAGCATCCACCAATACTACAATACTAATACTACTAGGCAAATTACAAGACCTGGGTCGCATATACAAATAAAGGTTATCTACATAAAGCTACATATAGTCTAATAAATACATATTTCGAGATATGGATGCTATTACCTATAGCAAATAAATAAATGAATACTAAAAACAAAAATATAAACAAATATGATTTTTTTAAAAAATAACAAAACAAAAAAAAAAAAAATTATAATATATATCAATAAAAAGAATAATGAATAAAAAACACTAAAAATAAAAAATAATAACACTGAAAAATGTGTATATAATAATAATAAAAATAATAAGAATGACATCAAAAAAAAATAATAAAAAATAAAAAATAGTAATATATCTCCAGGAAAACCGGGCTTAATGACATCGATGACGTTATCGGGAAAATCCAGTTGAAGTTTGACGTCATAAAATGTACGTCACGATTTACTTTCAGTTTCATGATTTACTTTTAGTCACATCGTTGCGAAAATATCGCGTTTCAATGGATAGTGATTTAGAAGTTGTCATACTTGGTTTATTTCTTCTGTAGAACTAGACTATGTTAAAAATGACATTGGTGACGTAGCTCTGCGTAATCACTGAAGGCACGGGTCGACGTCTCATTTTCATAAAAATTCAAAAAAAAAAAATGCAGTAAAAATGGGGGAGGGTGGGTTGTATTTTCAGAAACGTTTGTGTACTAACGTACCTTTACCTTTCCATGTATCTGAAATATACGTCAGAATGCACCTTATGCATGCTGACATCAAAATAACAATTCCGGGAAAGCAAGCCTCAGGACAATGATCCCCCACCAACCTGCCCACTCCAGGATACGTTAACCATTGGGTCTATGTCGTCATTTGGTATTAGCAACACTACTATAACCCCACTATCCCCGGATATGTTAACCATCGGGCCTATGCTGTCATTTGGGCCTATGCTGTCATTCGGGCCTAGATAAGCAACTGTAGAATATAAATTTGCGTACATGTTTGCGATATTTTCCCGACTTCAAATCTCCCAAAACGTTATCAGACCAGCTCCGCGTAGGCCTAATCATTATGTTATATTATCAAGTATGCCTTGATCAAAAGCAAGCCGACTAGAATAAAACTGTTTCATCATTGTCACCATCACCAACCAGTGGCATAGCTGCGTATAGGCCCGAACCAACAACCTTTTCCAAGGCATGAACATTCTAAAACAGCTAATAAAATAGTATTATAACGTTTCGCAAATCAAAAAAATCTTCAAATCCGTCCCAGAAATGTCGATTGTGGTTATTTCCAAAAAAATCTCATTGATTTAAAAAAACAAAATGGGATAGGGTAGGAGAAAGAGGGGACAAGCAAGCCATAATAACCCACTAGCAACTTTGCCACTGTGGTGCTCCATTGACTGGTCTTACAACTTAATAACGACCAGCTATGCCCAATTGTCGGATCACTCCTTTCGTCGGAACCCACGTTGATTTATTACGTAATCACTCGATTCGGTTGGCTATCATCATTCATCCAACGATGGCTATGCCCCTGCCCACCCATAAGTTATTATGACCTCCACCACCACCTCAATGTACTATATACTTAATTTGTATCGACTTACAAACTCGAAAGGGCTATTTCAGCCACATCTTCGATGTTAAGTTATCTCAAGTTTTCAAATACTTGCACCATTTATTATTGAAGATTTAATAAAAGCATTCTTCGCTATTAAGACCGTGACCTATATAAAGACTATCAATAAAACCTATGTCAAACACTAAGTCGGATAGAGTCTATGAAGAGAAATCTTCACCATTAGGAAACTAGCTGCGGATGGTCCATCACTTTTGGTTTCTTAATGGTGAATATTTCTCTTTATGTCCTCTATCCTATAAATATATGTACATAGATAACATAAAACATTATTACACCTCGCACAAAATCCTAGGAATTTCATTGGATTAGAGCGGTCGCATGGTGACCCTCTATTATTCTATAGTGGGTTAGTAGATTTCAAAGAAGGTCACTAAAACAATATGGACTACAATTCCGATTCAAAGTTTAAATCATTTGCAAATAGTTCTTTAAGGCGTTAGTAACAAACATAATAAGTAAATTAATAATGTTTTTAAACTGTACCGGTCGCGACGTCAGCGTCATGACGTCAAACTGCGCGAACATCTCAATGACGTTGACGTTCCATTAAAATGGGTTAACTATCGGTGTTTGCCTTTAAAAAGGTGCTCGATGCAATAAATCAGTTATTGGATTTGTTACTGACCCCCTACAGAAATATGTGGGGTCAGTCAGATATATAGGGGAACTCGGCTATTGCCTCTCCCCCTATAAATCTTACTGACCCCACACATTTCTGTAGGGGGTCAGTAACAAACCCAATAACTAATAATAGGTGTCGTCGCAGGATTGTCAGTTACTTGAGTTCTACACAAATATATGATGTCCATCTCGACACATTATATATTAATATGACAATTATTTTTTTCTGACATAGAGATGACCTTCAGTTGTCTTATAACAATATTTTATGTTGACCTAATTAATATTCAAACACTATTTAAACACTTGCATAACGATAAATAAACTGGCAATGGTTGTTTTCTCTATTCGCACTGACAGTACCAGTATTTCAAGATATCGGCTGCTGAACCGGGTCTCGTTATGTTAAAGAAAAGCAGTGACGCAGTTGAAACTTCTGTGAACATTCTGCGTACACATGGTTTTGTATTTCCAGCAGCCAAATCTCAGCAGACGCATCTATCAATCGTGCATGGATTAAGCAGGGAACGTGACCGGCTTATGGCCGACAGTAGACTGTCATCAATATATTATTTTGAAATGTTGTTCTTCATGAAACTTTAATTTATACTCGTGATTGAGATAATGACAAGTTCCATGTATATGTGACGTTTATACATAAGATACATGGATCACTGACAATTGTAGCAATATGTTGTCAATTCGTCATACTAGATCTAGTTGAATCATTTGATACTGCAAATACAATGTTTCTCTGATACAATTAATGTTTTATTGACTTGTCTTTTGTTTTGTTTTGTTTTGTTTTTGGTATATAAGTGTCACAGGGTTAGAAAAATGTGCAGCCAAACCGGACTACCGTTCCGATACTCTACTGACTGAGCTAGCCGGCCGGACAATGCAACATCACTCTACCTGTTAGATATCCATAACCGTGACACACTTCCCCTACAGACTGAAATTCGTCCTCGAATTTCCATGGGTACAGAGAATCATTTGCATGTTTCTCGAAGTTTACTCAGTCACGGCCCCACGTTGGGCGCCAAATGTCACAGGGCTAGAAAAATGTGCAGCCAGACCGGGGCTCGAACCCGGGACCTTCGGACTACCGTTCCGATGCTCTACCGACTGAGCTAGCCTGCCGGACAATGCAACATCAATCTACCTGTTAGATATCCATAACCGTGACACAATTGTTCATCAAATACAAACAATATAGGCTAATCCGCGCATTGATAAAAGATAAGAGGCGCAATTAAAGTAACGTAATTAAAATGTCATATTTATAACGTCATGATTTGAACGTGAAGAATAGTTTACCTCTTGTCGCTTGTTGTAAAAAAGCTATACAATTACAACAAGGGACACAATTTAAAACGGTTTTCGATTTTGTGATTTTGAATGTTTGTCAGATAAAAAAAAGAAGTAAAAATCAAAAATGTTGTCATTAAGCCCGTTTTTCCAGGAGAACGGCTCATATAATAATTATAATAATATATAAATAATAAAAAATAGATACAGCTTTTATAGATATTCAAAAAAATAATAATATATATATACATTGTATACTATTAATAATAAAATAAAAAAAAAATAATAAAAAAAAATGTTGATTGTTGCTCTGTGGCATTATCAAAATTTCATTTTGATCGCCGCCATATGGTCGTCAGCAAATCCTTCAATTCAGTGAAATCAAAGTTATTGACAATTAACAATTTTATAATTAGTAAATTTCAATGTAATACTGACCACTGTTCACCAGGGTCGGATTATAGCATGCAATATTAAGCATTTTGGGGCTTATTGTTGGTGCATCAGGCATAGTTCGGTCGTGAACATTATTGTAATCTTTAGAAAAGAAATAATTGTCACGTGATTAAATGAAGAAACATTTTACTTAAGAATTAGAGTTTTGAATAAAAAACATATAAGCCTTTTGGGGCTTCACTAAGGGTTATAAGACCATGCCCTTTTTTGTTTAAGCCTATCGGACTTCATATTTTATTTAAGCCTACTGGGGCTTCATTAAGGGTATCACGCTTATTGGCCATGCTCTCTTTTGTGAAACATATTAAGGACTGCCATTATACACTCAGTACATTTGAAAACGCACATCTTTTTGCTGATGAAATTTATTATGATCCCATAAAGCTACAACAACAAAATTTTGTAGTATTCATATATCATCTTTATTTTATTCATTTGCCAAATTTCATCAATATCGTACAGAAAATTCATGTATTTTTACTTATTCAAAGTTACCCACTTCATAAACCAAAGTCACAAAGTTAATATCGCGTGTGACCACCTCGAGCGCTTAACAATGCCAGGAATATTCCTCCACTCTTCCACTAACGCACGACGGTGATCAACAATATTTTGCGGTGGGTGAACACGCCCATGCACGCGCCTTTTTAACATATCCCAGAGATGCTCGATTAGTGACATATCCGGAGATAATGATGGCCAATCGAGCACATGAATATTGTTCTGGGCGAGATAACTGCGAATGATACCTGCTGTATGTGGGGTGGCCCCATCCTACAAAATATTGTTGATCTCCGTCGTGCGTTAGTGGAAGAGTGGAGGAATATTCCTCAAAGGTCTATAGCCACAAAAATTGCATCAATGCGACGAAGTTGCCAGGCATTGTTAAACGCTCGAGGTGGTCACACGCGATATTAACTTTGTTACTTTGGTTTATGAAGTGGGTAAATTTGAATGAGTAAAAATACATGAATTTTCTGTACGATATTGATGAAATTCGGCAAATGAATGAAATAAAGATGATATATGAATACTGCAAAATGTTGTTGTTGTAGCTTTATGGGATTATAATAAATTTCATCAGCAAAAAGATGTGCGTTTTCAAATGTACTGAGTGTAAATGTATGTGTTGCCGGCAGCCCGCTATATGGAGCCGCGCCCTATATTTGCCAAAACTATTTAATAGACGATCAAACATTTTAATAAAGGATACTATTTTCTTGCGTGTTTGTCAAGTTGGTGCCTTCCTAATAATCAACCTTTATTAGTAAAGATAAACATCTCCGAATTGCCAAACATAATATGACCTTACCATGTAATTATCACCACAATACTCATCAAGTCCTACGGCAATCCACACAATTAACACCCCATTAGCACATATATTTTACCACTATATATAACATATGTGGGACGCGAAGACATAAAATGGTATGCTTATGCGCTGGAATGCTAATGCAATGGATCGCTTACTCCTGCATCCTGCATCGGATTCAACATTCGAAGCCAAGTCTGCAGTCAACATTCGGACACAACTCAGCGTTCAACTTTCGAAAAAGGTTCTGCGTTCATTGTTTAAACCTTGAATTATGCTCCCCTATTCGTAGCCTTTTCTGCATTCAATATTCAACTTTCAAAATTAGCTTACCTAAATACATAAACAAATAAAGAAACACAAACTAAAGGCATTACAATTTAGGTTTACTGGAAATTCGACGTGCAATTGCCTTGGTCATTGACGCGAAAAACCAACATAACGCATTGATAATAGACACATCTTACGAAACAAATATACCTGAATTCTATGGTGATGTGATTTACAAACTTCGTAAGATCCTTGGTCATGATCACGTTCATACTATATTTGTTAAACTTGTTAAAGTTTTATCAAAAGATGTTATGACCCTATCAATTTGCAATGCACTGCATGCTTGATGGTGGACCCATTTACAGTTTGCCACTATGCTTTCCTCTTTAATTATACGATGGTCGGACAGGCTGTATACCCAATGATGACGTCTACCTAAATCCCAAAAGGACGTTAACGTTTGATGTTTGTCTGCAGTCCGTCTTGTCGTGACCTCAAACCTAGTTTGGTATTCAGTATTCAAACCCAGTTCGAGGTTCACAATTCTAACCTAGTTCGGTGTTCAACATTCAAACCCAGTTCGGTATTCAACATTCAAAACAAGTTCGTGATTAAAATTCGAGCACAGTTCGGTATTTAACATTCTAACCCGGTTCGTGGTTCGACAGTCGAACCCAGTTCGGGGTTCAACATTCGTACCCAGTTCGGTATTCATCATTTAACTTTTGCGATGAGGCTGTAGACCCTATGATGACGTCTATCTAAAGCCCAAACAGGACGGTGACGTTTGATGTTTGTCTGCAATATTGTCTTGTCGTGCCCTAAATAGTTTATTCTTTTTTTGCTCTGACTTCTGCCAAGTCATTGAGTACCTTCTTTGTGGCTTTCTAGCCTATTTTTTTTTGTATTTATATAAACACGAGCATCTTTGTGTTTTACTTATATTGCCTATTAACGCTGCTTTGTTGGTTAGAGAATAGTTCATGGGGGGATTTGTTTATTTACACTGTTCCGTTTGATTGGGATGACAGTAGGGTAAGTGTGAGGTTTGGTGCACCTTAGGACCTGGCGGCCTTTTTTGCCACTGACCGTTTCAAGGCGGCAGCCCTATTGTCAACCTTTTTTGTGTTTGTGACCTCAAATGCCTTTATTCTTTATTAACCTTGCCATTCATGTTTGTCCTTTTGCGTTTTTTGGGGTTTACTATTTTGTGTGAAAGCTGCATTTCCTGTTTGACTTTTATACTATTTATACTATATAAAAAGATGCTCATCTACTGCTGCATAGAAATAAATATACCGGTTTTACTATGTTTCCAAATTTAAAAGTTTAAAACCTATCCGAGTTTCGTGATTTCGTTACTTTTTTAGGGATTATGGACGTGTAAACTGAGTTTAAATGTTGAATACCGAACTTGGTTTGAATGTTGAACCCAGAATTACCGGGTTCGAATGTATAATACCGAATTGGGCTCGAATGTCAAACCCCGAACTGGGTTCGAATGTTGAATAGCAACCTGGGTCTGAATGTTGAATACGAACTGGTTTTGAATGTTGAATACCGAAATGAGTTCGACTGTCGAACCCCGAATTGGGTTCGAATGTAGAATACCAAACTGGGTTTGAATGTCGAACGCAGAACTGGGTTTAAATGATGAATACCGAACTGGGTACGAATGTTGAACCCAGAACTGGGTTCGACCATCGAACCACGAACCGGGTTCAACTGTTGAATACCGAACTGTGCTCGAATTTTTTATCACGAACTGGTTTTGAATGTTGAATACCGAACTGGGTTTGAATGTTGAACATCGAAATAGGTTCGAATTTTGAACCCCGAACTGAGTTTGAATGTTGAATATCAAACTGGGTTTGAATTTTGAAAGCTAAATGTGTTCGAATGTTGAACCTCGAACTGTGTTCCAATGTTGAATACTGAACTCGGTTTGAATGTTAAATACCGAAATTGGTTCGAATATTAAACCGCGAACCCCGAACTCCATGCCAACTTCAAACACATAAATATGTCAAATATATAACAACATGTCCGTTTTATTTACAATTTTGATTTTTCTTCAGAATACTTCATTTGATATTGTTTTTGGAATAATGAACAGTAATCCCATCAGCATCGTTAGTTTAGCCAGTTGCCAACTGGGCCGACTTGCGAACTGCCAGCCAGTTCGCAGTTCGCAATTCGAATAACGAACTGTGAACTGTTTCAAATAAATAACAACATGTATGTTTTAATAATAATTATCATTGTTTTCTTTAGAATACTTCATTTGATATTTCCTATTGTAATGGTTAGTTTAGCCGGTTGCCAATTCGGCGGAACTGCAAACTGGGAGCCAGAAACCAGTTCGCAGTTCGCAATTCCAATAACGGACTGTGAAATATTTGAAATATATAACAACGCGTCCGTTTTATCTATACATTTTTTTTTATGATACTTCATTTGATTTTGTTTTCTATTGGACTAATGAACAGTGGTGCCTTCATCAACGTTAGTTTAGCCAGCAGCAAATTCGGCCGAATACGAACTGACAGCCAGGACGCAGTTCGCATTTCGAAATTCGAATAACAGACTGCAAACTACTTCAGCTATATAACAACATATCCGTGTTCTTTGATTTTTCTTTAAAATACTTCATTTTCATATTGTTTTCTATTGGAATGTGTGGCACAATATTTAAACGCAGAGGAACTCATGCATTAATCAAAATAATAATATAACTACAAATAATTAGAATTATAATGAAACAGCGTTATATATATTATGGTATGGAGTTGTATGTATGTCCGTCCGTCCGTAAACAATTGAACATTCCAGACAATAACTTCGAAACCCTTACACCTACACGCATTAAACTACATAAGTAGATTGCCATAGGTGAGAGGAGGATCCCTTTTGTTTTTGGGGTTAGTAGGTCAAAGTTCAATGGCACCATGAACGTATATGCACAAGGATGGTAACTTCGAAACCTTAACACCCACACTCATGAAAATGTATAGGTATATTGCTCTAGGTGAGAGGAGGACCTCTATTGTTTTGGGGTTCAGAGGTGAAGATCTCCAGGTCCTTATATGAAATATACATTTCGAACAATAACGTCGACACCATAATTCCTACACACGTGAAAAGTTATTGGTGAATTGCCCTAGGCGAGAGGAGGATCCTGTCGTTTTTGGGGTCAGTAGATCGAAGGTCAAGGTCACCATGGCTTTATATAGAAATAATAATTCCTGACTATAAATTAGTCTTAAAATGTCCTATGTACATTGTTCCACAGGAGAAGAGGATGCCTATTTTTTTGGGGGTCAGTAGGTCAAAGGTCAAAGTCACCGACGTCATTTGAAAATATTCATTCTTGAGGATAACTTCGAAACAGGACCTTATATGGAAATACCCATTCTGGATGATGACTTTGAAATAGTAACACCTACACTCATGAAACTTCATAGATACGTTGCCCTAGGTGAGAAGAGGAACCTATTAGTTTTGGGGTCAGTAGGACAAGGCCAAGGTCATCTTCATTTTATATGGAAATTCACATTTTTCTGAATAACTTCAACGGGACTAATAAACGGGACTGTGTAAATAGAGATATACCCGCTAGGTTATATTCTCTAACAAACAAAGCAAAAAAAATAATGTTGTGTAACCCACTTAAAATACGCATCTATTAAATCACTGCAAACTAACCGAATTTTATTTCTCGAAAGTCTATAAATGGGTTTTAATCTGATTTTCAAGTAGTCATTTGCAAAATATTAATATATCAAAATAAGTTTATTATCCAAAATATACAATTTCATTATGTTGACACTTGATATTCATATGTCAGTAATACAATTAAGTTACAATTAAGATTTTAAGATGTTATCTTCACCATTATGTAAAGAACGTTTCAGGTAAAATAATTGTGTAGATAAAACATAAAGCTTTGACGTGAATCACTGTCAATGGGATATTAAAATATATACTGCGCAAAAAAAAAAAATGCTGAAGTTTTAATATTACAATTATTTAAGGTAGTCTAATGTTCTAGGTTGGCATACCTTTGACAACCGAACAAAATATGTTGGCTAGACAGGGCTCCCTATTGATTTGATTTGGAGTATGTAGGCCAAGTGGCAAGGTCACTTTGAATTTTTAAAGAAAGAAAATGTTATGGGTCCAACAGGAAGAGTAGCATTCAGAGAATACAGTCACTCCAAAAAGTATTACAATGCAAAGGTGATTCAAAAATCTAGGTCTTGAATATGTAGGTCCTATTGATGTGTGTGTGTGTGCGTGTGTGTCTGTGCGTGCGTGCGTGCGTGTATGTGTGTGTGCGCGTGTGCGTGCGTGCGTGCGTGCGTGCGTAAGGTGGGTGCGGGAGGGGCTCAGATATCAACGGTCAAGGTTTCCATTACCTTAAATGGAAATATAAAACACGCTCGTGACACGTCATGGATACATTGTCATAGAGAGAGGAGCCTATTGTTTCGAGTTCGGAATGTCACAGTTCATGGTCGCCATTATATCATGTGGGCATGATTCAGCGCGATAACTGCGGAAGTATTAGACCCGCACTCAAGAAACTTAAAATGTCCACTGCTCTTGGTGACAACAAGAACCTTATTGCTGTTTGGGTTAGTACGCCAAAGGTCCAGTTCGCCATGACATCGTATCGACAGACACTTGACACACGATAACACCTATATTTATGATACTTACTAGGTTCATTGCCATTTATGATGGAAAGACCCTATTGCTTTAATGTGGCCATGACCTAATATGAACCTACACATTCAGCACGATAACTCTGGAATTATAATACCATGTTGACTATGAAAATACAAAGGTGCATCGCCCTTGATGAGAGAATGAATCAATATGTCAAGTTCAAATGACCTCATATGGATATACACATTCCCCACAATATCTCTGAAAGTATAACACCCACGCTCATGAAAATTCAGAGGTACATTGCCCGTGGTGATAGATGGATCTCTGTTGCTGTTGAGGTCAGTAGATCAAACGTCAAGGTCATATTGAATTGACAATGACGCAATTCTGAAATTATTTTTCGCTATACACAATAATTCGACTTTATGTACCGTTTCAGTGCGGTGATCTCCTTATATAATATGTTGAGGAAACCATGCAAGTCATGACATTCGTTTTAGTATTCTTGATTCTGTGATGTCCCAGTAATCTTGATTTGATGCTGTTTCAGTATTCTTGATTTGATGATATCTCGAGATCTCTGATTTGATGCTACCTCAATATTTCTGATTTGATGATATCTCAATATCTCTGATTTGATGATATCTCAGTATTCTTGATTTGATGATATCTCAATATCTCTGATTTGCTGCTATCTCAATATTTCTGATTTGATGATATCTCAATATCTCTGATTTGATGCTATCTCAATATCTCTGATTTGATGATATCTTATTATTTCTGATTTGATGATATCTCAGTATTCTTCATTTGATGATATCTCAGTATTCCTGATTTGATGATATCTCTGTATTCTTGATTAGATGATATCTTAATATCTCCTGTTTGCTGCAAGTTCAGTATTCTTGATTTAATGATATTCTGTATTCTTGATTTGGTGCTATTTCAGTATCCCTGATTTGCTGCAAGTTTAGTATTCTTGATTTGCTGCTATTTCAGTACTCATGATTCGATGATATCTCGAGATCTCTGATTTGATGATAACTCAGTATCCGATTTGATGATCAGTATTCTTGATGTCTCAATATCTCTGGTGTGCTGCACATTCAGTTTTCTTGATTTGATGATATCTCAATATCTTTGACTTGATGATATATCGATATCTCTGATTTGCTGCTACTTTGTTATTCTTGATTCGATGCTGTTTCAGTATTCTTGATTTGATGCTGTTTCAGTATTCTTGATTTGATAATTTCTCAATATCTTTGCTATCTCAGTATCTCTGATTTGATGATATCTCAGTATTCTTGATTCAATGAAATCTCAGTATTCTTGATTCTACGATATCTCAGTATTCTTGACTTGATGCTGTTCCAGTGTTCTTGATTCTGTGATATTTCAGTATTCTTGATTCGATGCTATTTCAATAGTCCTTATTCGATGCTATTTCAGTATTCTTGATTTCGTGATGGATTCTCAATATCTCTGATTTGATGATATCTCAGTATCTCTGATTTGCTGCTGTTTCGGTATTCTTGATTCCGTGATATCCAAGCATGCTTGATTCGTTGCTTTTTCAGCATTCTTGATTCTGTGATATCTCGGTATTCTTGATTTGATGCTGTTTCAGCATTCTTGATTCGATGCTGTTTTAGTATCTCTGGTTTGCTGCAAGTTCAGTATTCTTGATTCTGTGATATCTCAGTATTCTTGATTTGATGCTGTTCCGGTATTCTTCCGGTATATTTGCCGCTATCTCAATATTTCTTTATTCGATGATATCTCCAGATCTCTGATTTGATGATATCTCAATATCTCTGATTTAATGATATCTCATATGCTTGGTCCTGTGATATCTCGGTATTCTTGATTTGCTGATATCGCAATATCTCTGGTTTGCAACAAGTTCAGTTTTCTTGATTGATGATATCTCAGTATTCTAGATTCTATGATATCTCAGTATTCTTGATTCTGTGATATCTCAGTATTCTTAATTTGATGATATCCGAGATCTCTGGTTTGGTGATATCTCAATATCTCCGGTTTGCTTCGAGTTCAGTATTCCTGATTTGATGATATCTCAGTATTCTTGATTCTGTGATATCTCAGTATTCTTGATTCTGTGATTTCTCGGTATGCTTGATTCGATGCTGTTTCAGTATTCTTGATTCTGTGATATCTCAGTATTCTTGATCCGATGCTGTTTCAGTATTCTTGACTCTGTGATGTCTCAGTATTCTTGATTTGATGCTATTTCAGCATCCCTGATATTTCGATATCTCTGGCTGGGTGATATTTCAATACGTAGCTCCAAAAACATTACCAGAACCCCATTTTGAGTGCCATGATCGAGTGTGATATGTATAGTGATGATGAGGATGATTGCTTTGCTCCTTCTGATTTTGTTTAACTGCCGAGACTAGACCCGGAGTTGATGCCGTTTTGGATCGTGATGACGACTATCTTGTTCCGTCAGACTTTGTTTGACAGCAAATTTTTGTTGGTTTTTTTGACGGGTTTTTGTGGTTAAGTAGTATAGATAGTGAGGGTATCAGTATAGTTTTTTTCAAAAAAGTATGAAAAAAACTGCTACAATAGGCAAGGGTTCCCCCTTCCACTCTTTTTTTCTTTCAAAACGTCTGTATTACAAATGAGAAAATCGGGTAGGGTCCTCCCTTCCACTCTTTTTTTTTCAAAACGTCTGTATTACAAATAAGAAAATCGGGTAGGGTCCCCCCTTCCACTTTTTTTTGTTCAATAACGTCTCTTTTTTATCCAATTATGATAGAGTCCCCCCTTACAGGGAAACTGCGCTGGTACCCCCACTATCTATACTACTAGCAAGTTTAAAATTACAATTCAAAGGATCTTATTTTGATGTTTCCATGAGCAAAGGGCTTATTCGGTAGGGTTTCGTTCTCAGATATAATCGATAACTTAATGAAACTCTAGTATTGTCCCTGTATCAACAATCCATATTGAAGCATGTGACTACGGTCATAAATTAATCGCATGGTACGGCGTAACATTTTAGTAGATTTCTATATTAAATAGATGTTATAGTAGAATAGACAATATCATTGAGAGAAAAACATGCATTACAATATATAACACTGATCCGAATTCAGTTCCTCTAGTATGTACCGATTAGAAAAACTGTGTGCGTGTGTGTGCCTACGTGCGTGCTTGCGTACTTGCGTGCGTGCGTGCCTTCACATTGTTTATACGTTTTGGTATATCGCACTTTATTAGTGTTATGCATAACATTTTGCAAATCAATTTCGGAAGATAAATACAATCTGTTATGTTAATCATACATTTTCCAAACACATTTGAACTATTATAATATTTTATCCTAGATAATATACTATTAACCTTTTGTTTGCTAGTAAACAAAGTTGCAACCTTAGCTGACACAGACACACACTATACGTGGGTAACAGAGTAAAGTGTATTTGTGTAAATACTCGGAAGACAGGTTAGTTTCAAGGACGTGTATTAAAAGTTTAATTTTGGAAATACGCAAAAAACAAGTTAATTTCAAAGAAATGTTTACTATACTGAATTATATACATGGCTGCACAATATAAAGTTAAACTATATTTAAAACAGAAAATAAAGAGCCAGGGAGTGTACGCTGAGAGTGTACGCTGAGAGTGTACGCTCAATCAATGTCACATTCAAATCGAACAGCAGACATGACTAACAATGTCAGTTTTTATTTTGACAAATACGAAACGTTGATTTAAAGGAATTGATGGTTATATCGAACGCCATTAATATGACTATAATATAAAGGTATATTAATTTATATAAAGAAAAAAGACCAGCCATTACTGGCAATTAGACAGATCAAACAAAACAAACCTTGCAACTATATTTTGTTGACATGGAAATATTAAGGCATATAAAAAAAAGATATATCACATACATAACCCAAACAGTCGACTTAAATTATATTGCAATCAAGTGCATGATATGCTTAGAAATAACCGCATAAACATTTCAACGATATGAATGTAATGCAATGTAATGTTTGTCCTTAAGACGTACGGAGGAAAAGTCAAATGCACGAACTATTACATCATTATAAGTTATAAGAATAAAGGCATATAACGTAACAAACACCAAAATGGTTGACAATAGGGCTACCGCCTTGGAAAGGTCAGTGAAAAAGAATTCCGTTGGGGTTTAAATAGAGAATATAATGTCAGTGCCTTTTACTATCTAGTTTATTAGGCGAGGCTTAGAAAACGAAGAATGGCGAGGCTACGCCGAGCCATTCTTCGTTTGTAGCCTCGCCATTTTTCGTTTTCGTCCCGAGCATAATAAACTGGATAGTTAAAGGCACTGACATAATATTCTATTTATCATGTAGATTTTCCACATTTTCTGTATGAATTACTAATCAGGGGGTAGAGATTTGTCAAACAGCGATTGAATCAATGGAACTTAT
Organism: Cyrtodaria siliqua; assembly: GCA_037043455.1. NCBI lineage: Eukaryota > Metazoa > Mollusca > Bivalvia > Adapedonta > Hiatellidae > Cyrtodaria > Cyrtodaria siliqua. The sequence goes on along the minus strand of JAWPHD010016136.1, from coordinate 26,118 downwards.
TTTAGCCAACAAGTAAATTATTCAAATTTATCATGCAGAGATGTACTTTTCTGCATAATAAAGGGGCGACCTAATACATTTTGCTTTAATTAGGCACTGACCAATAAAGCAAATCAATGCGGAATTTCTCGGCGTTTATTGTACGTAACGTTATCTGAAGTCATGCACGTAACGTTGCCTAACGTCATAAAACAAACAAAAAATACAACAACACGGCGGCGTCCTCGATAAGCGTAACATAGGTAATAATAGAAATTCCAAGTTTCGTCCCTGCTTGAAAATCTGACCCCGCGAAAAAAATATTCCTATCTGATATGAATGTTTGTTTCCATGAGATCATTGCACTAAGAATGTCAGTGTCATCTGCAAATAACCGAACATGCGTGTATATATGTAGGAAAAGGAAATACTTGCAGAACTCAAAATAATGACCTTGATCCACTGACCACAATATACGGAGTGTGGTTGTGTTAGAGTGACGTAATCCATCTAGCAGTGTTCCCTCGAAATACATATAGATCTACACTCAGTTTGAGAATCAGTTATCGCATGCTTTTCTAACATCAACTATAATCTGGTCTATTTGTTTCTTGGAATTAGTTAAGCCTAAAATACTATGACCTGCCTTGTATATGACCGTTTTTATGTCATCGAGGTGGTATGTCATAAAAGATACGCAAATTTTACGAAACTTTGAGCGATTGGCGCACACTGCGGACGTGTGAATGATGAGGTACGTAAACTACACACGTTTAAACGTATCAACCAACACAACTGAAACGTCTACGAAGTGTTCTCTGTATGTCTTTACTAATCCCTCTATTCAATAAGTTGTAATTTGTTTTAATACATTTTGTATTTTTTATACTAGCGGAATAACGCTAATTTGAAAAATAATTTAAAATGTCGTTATAATTAAATTTATTGGAGCATAGACCTACATACATTTTAGTATTTATATCCATGGTTTGAGTGACTAAGAGCTCCAAGGCATTTTTTTTTTTTAGTTTTGTTTCTTTGGTAGATCTCACACACAATGTTTAATTTTTTTTCAGTTATCACGACAAATGCCATGGAGGTGGTCTCGGCACCCTTGTAGGGTAAATAAAACTTGGGAAGTACAAACAAGACACCATGGGAAATGCCCTGGTTCTGAATGTGAAGAGCAACGTAGGGGATAAGCAGATAAAAAAAGAAGCAAATCTCCCGATAAAATATAAAAAGCTTCAGCAGAGCCACAAGCAGCGTACAAATGGTATCAAGATTTTTATACTATGTATCAAATGGTATCAAAGGATTTTCAAATGGTATCAAGGATATTTACCAGTTGACAATTGTATTGCTTTTAAGCTGTGCCATCATATATATATATAGTGATGGTCATGTCTATCGATATACCTCATAAAACAATTGGGATTGTTAAGTCACTGTTTCAAAATCTACATATGACAGTAACGCCTCCCTGGCCGGGATAGTAAAGACACTGTGTCAAAAGCTGCATATAACACTTAAACAGTAACGCATCCAAAGTCGGGATAGTAAAGACACTGCGTCAAAAACTATGTGTAACAGTAACGTCTCCACAACCGGGATAGTAGAGACACTGTGTCAAAATCTACATATAACAGTAACGCCTCCCCGACCGGGATAGTAAAGATACTGCTCCAAAAGCTACATCTAACAGGAAAGCATCCCTGGCTGGGATAGTAAAAACACCGTGTCAAGAACTACATATAACAGTAATGCCTCCACTGCAGGGATAGTAAATACACTGCGTCAAAACTACATATAACACTAACACATCCACAGCTGGGATAGTACAGAAACTGCGTCAAAAGCTACATATAACAGTAACGCTTCCACAGCAGGGATAGTAAAGACACTGCGTCAAAAGCTACATATAACAGTAACGCTTCCACAGCAGGGATAGTAAAGACACTGCGTCAAAAGCTACATATAACAGTAACGCTTCCACAGCAGGGATAGTAAAGACACTGCGTCAAAAGCTACATATAACAGTAACGCTTCCACAGCAGGGATAGTAAAGACACTGCGTCAAAAGCTACATATAACAGTAACGCTTCCACAGCAGGGATAGTAAAGACACTGCGTCAAAAGCTACATATAACAGTAACGCTTCCACAGCAGGGATAGTAAAGACACTGCGTCAAAAGCTACATATAACAGTAACGCTTACACAGCAGGGATAGTAAAGACACTGCGTCAAAATCTACGTATAAGAGTAACGCCTACACAGCCGCGATAGTTAATGATCCTGCATCAAAATCTATGTATAACAGCAACACCGCAAAACTACATATAACAGTAACACGTCGACGGTCGAGTTAGTAAAGACACTGTCAAAAACTACATAAGACAGTAACGCATCCACAGTTGGGATAGTAATGACACCGCGTCAAACAATACGTATAACAGTAACACAGTAATGCATTCACGGTCACGATAGTAAAGACACTGCGTTGAAAACTACATATAACAGTAACGCATCCACGGCCGGGATAGTTAAGACACTGCATCAAAAACTACATATAACAGTAACGCCTCCACGGACGGGATTATAAAGACACTGCATCAAAAACGACATATAACACTAACGCTTCCACGGCCGGGATAGTAAAGACACTGCATCAAAAACGACATATAACACTAACGCTTCCACGGCCGGGATAACAAAAACTACATATAACAGTAATGCCCCCACGGCCGGGATAGTAAAGAAACTGCGTCTAAAAAGGTTGATCAAATAATATTTACATTCCTTGTCACAATTAGTATCTCCAGTGTATACAATGTCAAGTATTGGATATTTAATGTGTTCATTAATATAAGTTATGAAATTTGTATGGAGAAATATACTTCGATCGAGTTGTTTTGGCAAACGACAGCAATTTTTACAAGTTGTTCGGTCACAAATCAAAGGAATTTGGGGAGCTTCTATTCACACAAATTCTATAACCTGTGCATATGCCTATTTCTGAAATGGGATGTTTTATGGTATGGAGTTGTCCGTCCATCCGTAAACAATTACACAATCCGTGTGATTACTTTGATCATATAACATATTAAACTCTCTCTAAATTGCATATGTACACTGTCCTTCATGAAGTGGAATTCCCTTGTTTGAGGTTCAAAGGTCCATGTCGCCATGACCTGGTATAGAAATGTGAATTACATTAGACTATATACAAAAAGTTCATGAAACTTCAAAGGTATGATACCCTTGAAAAATGGAGGACCTGTTGCCTTTTTATGGGTCAATAGATCAAAGGTCAAGGTCACCATGATCTAATATGTACATACACATTACATGGGATAACTCCCGGAGTATATGACATACATCCTGAAACGTCATACATTCATTGTTCTTGGTGAGAGGAACCTTATAAAGTTATTGCTGTAGCAGTCAGTAGGTTAAAGGTCAAGTTCATAATGACTTAAAGGTCAAGGTCACCACGACCTCATATGGCAACACACATTCCAATCAATAACTCCGAAAGTAATATACCCATATACCCATAAAAGTAACACTCATGAAACTTGATAGATGCATTGACCTTGGTTAGAGAAGGACTCCAAAGCTTGATAGGAAATTTGCCCTTGGTAAGAGATTGTTAAAAACAACGTTAAACACTATATAACACCTACCCTTGAACTTTTATAATTAGTATCCGTGGTGTGACACCTATCGAATGTATGGATAGTGTCACAAATGAAATGTATTTTTGTGATTCCAAAGTTCTTAGTATTATATCTTGTAGGTTAAATAAAGAGACTAGAGTATATAACAAGAGCTGTCGGAGAACAGCGCAGCTCGACTATTCGATTTTTCAGAGAATAATACGTTTATAGCTGGTATATACCATCAGAAAAACAAGGCTACAACAATGTGGGATGGGGTTGGGAGCACAACACAACTATGTGTAAGAATTGACCAAAACTACACAAAAATATGTAAAAAATAAATAATAAAAAAAATAAATTGAGTTTTGAGTGGGGTGGAAAAAATCGAGTGTGTGTGTGGGGGGGGTGTGGGGATGGGGCTTGGCGAGGGCGGGGAGAGAAGCAGGGGGTGGGGGTGGAAGGAGCAACATGTGTAAGAATTGACCAAAAACACAGAAATATGTAAAAAAATAAATAAATAAAAATATTCTAGTTTCGAGGGTGTGGTAGGGGCGGAGGTGTGTGTGGGGGTTGGGAGTGGCGTGAAATATGTAACAAAAAGAAAAAAGAAAAAGTTAGAGCTTGAGTGTGCGTGTTTGCGGGAGGGTGGGGCGGGGGAGTTTAGAGCGTGTGGGGTGGAGCGGGTTTTTTTGGGGGGAGGGGGCAACATCTATGTGTAACAATTGACTAAAACAGCAAGAAATATGTAAAAAAACAACAAAAAAGGTTTCAAGTGTTGGTGGGGGGGAGAGGGGGAGAGGCTGTGGGGGTGGGGGGGGGGTGGAGGCGGGGAGAGGGCAACATATATGTGTAAGAATTTACTAAAACAACACAAAAACATGTAAAAAAAATAAAAAAATAAAAGATTTGGATTAAGTGGGGTGGAGGGGGGTGGGGGGTGAGGAGGGAGCCCATGCCCCAATAGTGGTGAAGTCATAAGATGCATAATGCTATAACAAATCCCAAACCAAAATTATAGATATATACATGCTTACATGCAAACCTAGATCTGCCTTTATTGCACATTTTATGGGCCATCACAATTTGGGTTTCATGGGAGCCCAAAATTTGCAAAAGACAAAATTACTTATCTAACCCTTTACAACATACTATAAGAAAACCAATTCTAAAATTTAGTTCAGCTAGGACAAGAAATGTAAGAGATATAGACCTGTAAACACAGCTTACACGCAAAATTTGATGTGCAACAGACATATGTTAAGGGCTATCAGGATTTGGGTTCCATGGGAGCCTAGGGGTTACAGGAACCAAAATTACTTAAGCAGCCCTTACGATAATGCTATAAGGAAGCTAATGGCCAAATCTGGTTGTGCTAGGGTAAGAATTGTAAGAGATATAGACTTGTAAACACAGCTTACACGCAAAATTTGATGTGAAATGGGACACATTTTATGGGCTATCATAATTTGGGTTCCATTGGAGCCCATGGGTTACAGGAACCAAAATTGCTTAGGCAGCCCTTAAGATAATGCTATTAGGAAGCCCAAGAACAAATTTGGTTGTGCTAGGATAAGAAATGTAAGAGATATGAACTTGTAAACACAGCTTACACGCAAACCTTGATGTGGGACGCCGACGCCGACGCCGACACCGACGCCGACACCGACGCCGACGCCGACTTCGACGCCGACCCCGGGGTGATTACATAAGCTCTCTTATTCTTCGAATAGTCGAGCTAAAAAAATGACATAAAATATATATGTATAACCTTATATAAACACTCATGCATACATAGCGTCACATACAACTAACTAATTATAACATAGTAGTTTAACAATTGACAGTAGTTAAAATCCGTATTATGTAGGTTGCCATACGTCTGTTAAAATATAAAATATAAACCAGCCCTCAAATAGACATTCATGTAATGGACACAAACAAATGTAAACGAATGTATTTCGCGCGTCACACCATTTGAGTTAGTAAATACTAATATGTTATGATGATACCACTCAGGTATAGTCAAGACAACAACTTAGGCACTGCAGCTCAAGTATTGTAACGAAACCACTAATATATAAATACGTCCACTCAGGAACAACAACTTAGGTCACGGTACGGGACCACACAGGTATATGTAGACGTCCACTCAGGAATCACCACTTAGGTAACGGTACGGGACCACACAGGTATACGTACAAATCCACACAGGTATACGTACAAATCCACACAGGAGCCACTACTTATGTAATGGTTCAAGACTAATCAATCTGGTTTGCTATTTTAGGAGAGCGCAATTTTATATTATGTCTACTTTCGGAGAATCTACTTTCGGCGAACTTTTTCAATAACATTTGCAACTCGTTAAGCAAAGTCAGACGGATCCGGGCAGTAGTCTTCATCATCGCTCTGCATATCATTTTTTACCATGGAGTGTTTTATTTTCCTACACTTTGCCATTTTGTATTTCAGTTCAAGAAGCTCTTCTCTGTTACTATCCAGCTCACGTTCATAATTATCCATTTTCACCAACAATCGCCTTTTTTTTTTGGTGTCCATAAAATCATCACGAACTACTTCATATTCTACTTGGAGTTGCTTATCTCTCATCAATTCTCTTCTATATTTATTTTTTAAATTGTTACGTTTTTTGCAAACCTTTTCTAATCTTTCTTGTTCCATTATATAATAATACTATAAATAATTATTGTTAAACCCTTATTTAATATTTTCAATATCCTTGAGTGGGACCCAACTATTAAAATCCTCATTGTAACCCTTTTATTTAATCAATGATTGTTTCTTTTTGTAATCACGTCGTATTACATTTTCAATCCTGAATAATTCTTGCTTTGCTTTTATCATTTCTAATTCATAAAAGCTTCCATCAATGTTTTCGATGTTTACATCTTTTATTTTGTATGTCACAGGATTTGTGTTTTGAATTTCATCAACAATAAATATTTCTTCAGTCAAATTTGGGGTATAACCTTTCTCAAACGTTCTTTTATATTTGCTGATTCTAACATTATCCCCTATTTATAACTTTGGCTTAATTTGATTACTTCTCATTTTTCCATATAAGTTGAAATACACTGTTCCTTTATTTTCCTCACCACTAGCCTCAATAAGTGTCATTGTAATACTCCGATGTTTTGTATTATTATACTTGTCAACCATTTCTTGCAACACGTCTAAATATGTGTTTGTATTGTTTGCTGTAAAATATCTCCACATCCTCTCTTTCAATGTTCTATTAAATCGTTCAATTACTACAGCTTTTCCGAAATTAAAAGTGTGATACATTTTGATATTATTATCATGAAGAAATTGCTTGAATATTTTATTGTAAAATTCCACACCTTGATTATCTGCCGGAACGCTTTAGTAATTTCTAAACAAGTTTTATTTGGAACTGGTACAACCCAAGCACATTTACTAAATAAATCAATAACAGTAAGCAAGTATTTAGTACCTTTATTATACTTTGAAAACAAATTGCATGTCAACCAAGTCAGCAGACCATATTTTATCAATTTCATTAACAATCACACGGCGTTGAGTGAACTTTCTTCGTATGGGTTTATGCAGTTCATCTGCTAACTTGTTAGTCCATTTCAACGCCTTTTCTCGTTTTTTTGAGTTTCCAAGACCAAGTTTATATTTGCACTAATAACTGGTTTTACTATCAAATTCTTAGCAATCTTTTCTCCAATAGTTTTAGACTGACTAGATTTCAAACCAGTAAGCATGTTTGTATCATACATTGATTTATTACTAGAATTGTCATCATAACAAATATCATGATCTTTGCAAACAGCATCGAACTCATTTACCGGCTCTCCGCTATCAAGCGGATTACCCGGACCGCAATATTTATAACCAGGAAGTGTTAGCCCCTTTTTGGGTAGCAAAGGGAGCACAGCTTTAAGAATATCAATATTTCCACCTTCTGTGTTGTTAACAAACTTTGTTTTAGTAATACCACAAGATGCACAAGTTGCTCTTAACATTTTTCTACCATTTTTTGCTAAAACATACTTAGGATCAACATTTTCAGTCTCCATTTTTTCTTTTATACAGTAACTCACATATAATATGATTAGATTAAACTTCATTTACAAAATATGATTTTATAATGTTTTCATTTTCTATTTTGTTTGTTTGTTTTAGTAATTTGTAAAGAATATCATACGTACTATTTCCTTCTTGTAACTTTTTAATGAAGAATAGACAGAAATATCCGCACAAGACACTTGTTTTATTTTGATATTGAATGGTGTTGTATTTTATATTAGGTATGTAATTTAAAACTTCTTTTGGTGGGCTCAAGCCAAACGGATCGAAGTAATAATTATCATAGTAACAAGTCCAGTGTGTACCAGGCCCAATATGATCATCAAGATTAATAATGCCACATTCTTGTTTATTTTGTTTTGCTGGTAATTTGTTCTTGCTAAACACTCCCCTGAATTTCTGTATACCTAGCTGCTTGACCCATTTTATTATATCTAAGTTAGAGATAGGTTTTTTGTTAAAAAAAAGTATTTTTTTTATGAATAAGATACTTCTGTACGGTTTAATTTGTGAGTCTACTTGCAAACCTTTTCCACGATCAACTCTTAGTCATTTTCCTTTTCTACCTACTTGCAAACCTTTTCCAGTTAAGCCACTAATAATCCAATCAATGGAATTCCTAATGATGCAAGCAGTCCAAGAAATGCCCCGTCTTGTTGTTGTTGCCTTGTCAGTTTAATATTGCAACAACCTTTGGATTTTTTAATCTTGTTTATTTGCGGTAGTGTTAATGCCTTATTTGATTTAAGTAGTAGTGCTTGCTTTTTGTCACTAGGAATAGTTACCATCCCATTTCCGAATAGTTTACTAATTCAAGTACTTGCCAAGCCACTTAGTGCTCCTGTTGCCAGAAGTCCTAATACTTTTGGAACACATTTTGCAACTGTTGGTAATATAGTTTTAGTCAACAAACCAGCTAATGCTCCCAAAAAGCCTCCATTTTTAGACTGAGATCTCATTTGCGATTTTGATATATTTATGTCTAATCCCCGTCCACGAGATTTAGCTTTGTTAATATTGTTAATCTGAGTAGATGTCAGCAGCAAAGGAAAATTCCCAGTTAGATGGTTATTTTTTAACCTGAGTGTTAATTCGCTCTTGTTCTCATAAGCCCTCGCTAAACTCCGTTTTTGCCCATCTGTTAAATTAACAGAATAATTGACGTAAGTCATATATATTATAAGTTAGATTAAACAATAACTAGTTCATTCCCGACAGTATCAATAACAACATCTTCCTCATATAGGACCAGAGTATAAACTTTATATCAAGCAGCAGGAGGTATATTTAATTTGTATCTCAGATTTAGTTGTTTTTTGTTTTTTGGATCAACACTGACTTCATTTTCCTTGTAACTCAAATCGATATATATCATTCCGAAAAGAGTTTTAAAATTGCTCACGTTTATTAAAGTTCCAGTGTTTTTATCATTTTGCTTGTAAGAATAATTAATAACATCTCTGAATATTCCTATGATATTAGCATAACTATATTCGGTTTCTGGATAATAAACTCCATTTCCAACTTCCAGTCTAGCTGATTGTAAATAGCAATTAGTATTAGCAGCATTTACCTTAAACGTATCCAAAAGATGAGGATTTTATGTTTGAGAAGAACACTTGTCGGCCGTTTGCAAATAAACAAACACATGTTTGGGATTTTTAACACCAGCCGTTATTCTAAATACGGATTCAGTTGCTTCAGAACTTCCGCTCTCTTGTATCATTTCACGGAGGTAAGTCCATCTTGTTGATGTTCAATGATTTGTCATTACGTAACTTAAACCATCTGAGTTAAATATAATTCTGGGTATCCACAAAACTAATTTATTAATAACTACTCGACCATCATCACCACTTGATTTGAAAAATTAACACATTATCATCTGCCAGTTGTAAGCTGATTTGAATTTGACCAGGAGGAAGCATGTTTGTTTCCAAAACTTCAAAGAAGGAATATTTGTTTAATGGAATTATAGAATCAACATTTTGATTGGTTATGATTAAACCATGGCGAATCGCAAATCCCAGGTTATAACCAGCTTGATCATCTCGAGATTCTGCATCAGATGTATTATCTAAATAAAAATATTCGTTTGTTCCGGTTGTCTTTGCATAGTCATCAGAAATTTCAAGCAAGCTTTTGATATTAAAAAATCTGTGAAGAGTATTTCCATCGTAAACTATTTTTCCATTTTGCTTTACTTGCATTTGATCAATCAATGAAGCTGCATCGTTAATTAAAGCAATTCTGTCAGCGTCTACGAAATTGGCTCCATCAGCAAGTTTGTTTACTTGAAAACTGATTATGCGTTATACCAATCAAAGTAAGAACTTCTGTCATTTAGTGTAAACTGATAACCACTTTTGATTTGTCTGGTATTATTTCCTGGTTGTGTTATAGGAGTATCTAACTGATTAGGTACATGTTCATATCTAGTATTATATTGATTACTTCGAAACATCTATGTATACTAGTAATTAGATTATATTTTATTAATTAATCCATTAATTCTAGCATGAATATTTTTGGTTCCTCTTCCGGATTGTAATCTGTTAATGTTTGTATTTACATTTTCCAGCAGTTTCTAATGCTTTCTTGCCTGCTATTTTCACAGACTCACTAAATATCTTTGATCCAACTTTTGAAAAAATGTCAAATATACCAGCTCCAGTTAATATATCAACTTGAGTATATGTTCCTGTTATAGTGTCATAAACTTTTTTTAAGCGTGCCATATAACTTATGTTACATTATTTCCTTCAAAACAAAACAAAATGAAGTGTGGACACCATTAAGATTAAAAATCTTACCAGAGAAATTGGTTATGTAAATATTAATACTGTTAATGATCGTTTTGTTTACTTCACAGAACCCAACTCTTATCGGTTCATCTTTGAAAGGATATGATCTCGTAAGATCAGCTGTGCTTATTTCATAAATGACATCCCCGTATGATACGTCAACAATAGAATTACTTATCAAGTCACAGTGGATATACAATGTATCGATAGAATTTGTTATATTTGGTGTCACAGTTCCAAATTTAGTTTCTCTAATAACTGTATCTTTGTCAAACCCGATCAAGGTGTGAAAGTTTGAGTCTCTCAAATCAAGTAAACATTTATTATGAATGGTAACTAAACATTTGAAACTTGATAAATCAAACTCATTTCTTATCGGGACAGACGAGTCATCAGTTAAATCATTGTTTACAGCCAATGCTTCTTTTATGTAATTATCAATATCAGCATAACTGTAATTTCCATTTGCAAAACTAATAGTTTTCAAATCTGTTCCATTGCTATACCTTATCACTTTGTTATTAAAATCCTCGCTAATATTATACCATGAGTAAGTCATAGAATAAATCTTATCGAGTCCAATACCATACTGTTTGTTCTTGCCTAATATTAATGGTCTGTCAAATACAGTTGTAAAATTACTGGGTGTATTTGAGCTATTAAATATTGACGCTTTCTCTGATGATAATACAATTTTTCGCTCCATATAATATAGGATGGATAAATAGTTTATTAATACTAATTATTCCGGTATGTAAAAAAGTTTAAAACTTGATTTTTCAAAATTGAAACTTTGTGTAGTGTTGCGTTTTATATCTGATATGAAACGAATAAAATATAATGGTTTGAGATATAATTCAAATGTTTCTTTTACTATTCGTTTGCCATTTTTTATTATCGGGCGAAGATGCTTTCCGGCAGCACCAAATTCTGGATAAATATAAAATTGTTCTATATCTGCTCCTGTATAAGTAAAATCTATTTCAAATACATAACGATCCTCCTTAAGATTGTAAACTGGGACTGTTGTCATAATCTTGAATAATACTTATTCCATCTATTGTATATTCAAAAAGCAGAATCCGACTTAAATAGTCTACTTTTACTTTCAACCCTTCAGTTATACCAATAACTGCTGTGTGCCGGCTATCAGACTTTTGATTAAGCTGTTTCAATGAAGCTATTTCACCATCAAAAGCTTTGCTTCTTTCATCCTGAGCAGCTTTCAATTTCTTTGAAGCGTCATCAATAGCAGTCTCAAGTTTATCAGTGTCAACCAGTTTGTTCAGAGCAGTCTCCAGCGACTTACCGTCAACCATATTCTTTTTGATGTCTTCAAATTCTTTGTTGATTTCAGCAACGTTGGTGTTTATATGCTCATTTAATATTTTAATTTTGAGTTATTTCGGTAGTAAAAGCAGTTCTCATTTGTTTTGAAGCATCATCAATGATAGCAGTTTCTAGTTCATTATTGTCAACCATTTGTCTATTGATTTCTCCGGTCCGTGTATTAATATTTTGAACACCAGTTCTTATTTTCTCACTTAATTTCTTGAAGTTTTCACTCTCTTCCATTACATCTTCTTTCTTTTCTAGCTCTTTCAAAGCATCACTCAAAAGTTTTATTTCATCTTTCAAACCGTTTTGAATTTCAATCATTTTCTCACGGTTTGCTTGTAACTTTGTTTGTATCAGACTTAGTTTATCTTCAACACCTTTTATCATGTCTGGCATTTTATCAATATTAAAATCACGTATGCTTTTTGTTATTCTTCTTTGAGTATATTGCCTTGTTGCTACATCATCTGCTTTTTCCGGATTGCCTACATTGATAATTTTGTTTTTATTCATGTAAAGATCACTTCTCAAAACATGTTCCTGTTTTCTACCTTGTGAAGATAATTAACTAAATGTTTTTGTTTTACATACTCAGACAGCACAATACCACAATTTGTAATATTAACACTGTCAGTAGTAACTTCCTCGCCAAGATCATTAAAAAGCCCCATTATATATAATATGATTAGATTAAATATCACCAGTGAAGTTTCTTTTGATCAACTTTCTAGGGCGATCCAGATACAGAAAGTCGTACTGCTTGTCAGTCGCTTTTCTGTACTGCTCTTTGCTGACATCTTGTTCGTTGAAAAGCATACCCAGCTCGCGATTAACCGGAGTCGCAAAGAAGATGTAATGAGACAGTTCAAACGAATGTCTTTGGGAGTTTTGTAATAAGATTGAGATAAATAAATTACACAACAGTTTGTGTGTCTTCCCTGGATGAAATAATTAATAATATCATTTTGATTACGTTCACAAACATAATCATCAAAGATGACTATCTTCTTATTATCTGAATCTAAGGTATCCACAGGGATAACTTCATCATTTGAACATTCTAGTATGTCTTCAACTGGGATTTTATTCTTTTTAGCTATCTTTTTAAGTTTTTGTGACAAAACCTGATATTTAGACTGTTCCAAGTTTTTAGCAAACAAATACATCTTGTCGTAGTAAACCAAAGGTTTCAGCAACATGTGAACTAATGTGTTCGTCTTGCCAGAACCTGAATTACCGCATATAAGCATTATAAAACAACAGTCTGGCATGAAATTCCATATCTGTTTAAAATTACCGTTTTCTGTCTTCATGTCATAGTTTGGAATTTCCATTATAATAATAGTCAGATAATATTAATATTATCTAACTATTATTATATATGTCAAAAGTGTATTGTGGAATAAAGCAAATCTTTCGTGGTAAGCAACTTGGAACAGAAGCAGAATGTTTTAAAACTAATCAAGTTAGATATTACGGATTACAAAAAGTTAAGATGAGTATCCCAGGACCTATAAAACAAAAATATGCAGATCCTGCCTGGAGACCGACAATGAAAGATCCAGGAAGTTGGTCCAAAACGGAAGAACGACCAAATATTATTTATTTGATAGGATTAGAAGCAGAACGAAAACACATAATAAAATGTTAAGCAAATCTGAATCTCCCAGTGAGATAACACGTCTTGAAAAGAAGCTGGTTAAAATACAAAAAGAGTCTGAAAAAGCGCATGCAAATATTAAACTCATAAGAAAAAAATTAAAAGCAGCTAAACCCGCAGTTAAATCTGCAGTTAAGAAAGCAGTTAAACCTGCAGTTAAAAAAGCAGTTAAACCTGTGGCTAAGAAGAAAACAAAAACTCTGAGGCGAAAATCCAATCGTGCAGGAATAATAAAAGACATAACCCCGGAGAAATGGATTAAAATACAAAAAGATGAGGCAGCTGCTGAGGCGCGAAAATTAAACCGATCTTAAACTTATCTTAACTTATCTTAATTTATCTTATTTTAATCTAACCTTATATTATACATGTCTTTGTTAAAATGGAGGTTGTGTTGATGTTGAATATTATAATAGTCCTAATGATTTGATGGATGATCTAGAGTTAGTATGTGGAAGTATTGAATCAGGAAATAATAGCATGCAGCTAATAAATAAAGGTATTAGCATAATCGATGAATTATTAAAAAAAGGGAAAATATCGTCCAAAGAACATGAGCAACTATTTTCTAAATATCCTAATTAAATTATTGTCTCACTGTAATTATACATGACGCAAATTACCAAACAAAGAAGAATTAATTGATCACTTGACACGACTTGTAGCTGCATACAGACGCAGTTATAAATTGTGCGGTATTATAAACACAACATTACAAATTGTTAGTGGGATAATTGGTTGTACTGTTGTATCCGGCAATTCCTGTTTTCATAGCTGTTGTTGGCGCAGTTCCTCCAGTAGTTGCTGTTTTAGCAAGTAAAACAAGAATAGCAGAAAAAAAGACTTTGTTAAAAACACATCATAGGAGTTTTAAACAACTTCTATCATATGTCCAAACAACAACAGGACTAGAAAATGATGAGGAAATAATTAGGATTGTCTTTAATAAAATATTAGAGATTCAAAAGAATGATAACTTTACAGAACCTCCGGAAATGTATATGAAAAGGTTCAAGTTAAACGGTCATGGCATTCAGTCGTAATTCTTGTCTGACTTGTTTCCATATCCTATCATACTTTTCTCTGGTTGATTTTGTTTTAATCGCTTTTGTTTCTTTTTCTATTTTTAATATTTTAAATATTTTCTGAAAAATGTATTCAAATTTGATTGATCGTTTTCGGCCTTCTGTTTTATCCAAAATCTTTACAATTTTGTAAAAAAAATCTTCAAATCTTTATCTATTTTTAGAAGACAAATCATATTCTACCAAGTATTTATCTAAATGATACTTTCTGTGGTAAATAGTTTTCTTTCGGCTGTAATTGTAACCTGCAATAAGATTGTAGCCGTTGTGAGTGCCGAAATTAAGGCAAATACGTTCGTTATCGAAAACTTCACAAGTATCATTACAATTCACACACGAGTAAGTACATTTGAAACACAGCTTGGCTCTGGTACAATATTTACAAAGCTTCTTTTTATTAGTAGTGTAAAATAAGATGCAATCTATGCACACCACAGGAGGATAAATAATATCTAAAACTCTTTCACAATATTTACAATTTATTATATTATACCATAGAATTATATTTTTAAAATATAGGCTTAAAGAAATATTATCTTATGTAATTATATAAATGGAACAAGAAGAAATTGAAATCAACAACTTTGAGGAAGATCAAACGGAACATGCAAAAACTATTGATTTTAAAGATGCGAGTAAATCAGATGCAGAGCTTTTAATTTTTTCAAACTTTCAAGATTTGACAGAAAGAATCATAACAATGGCAAAACAACTAAAACTGTCATGGAAAAAAAAAAAAGAGATATAAACAAACTACGTTCTTTCTGCACGAAACAAATTTCAGAGGCAACCAATTACCATCCATCTTTATACGAAGTTTCTTTTATTGCCCACTATGATGTTTTACTTGACCGAGGAATTAAAATTATGATGTATGTATAAATAAAAATAATGTAATCTATAGTATATGGGGAGTTATGCAGAAGAAGAAAGTAAACACTTTGATGAGGAAAAAACTATACTATTTGGAGTAGCTGCCCTTGAAAATGCTCTCACAAATAAAATAAAAGAGGATATTGATGATCATCATGATCATAGGGAAACTTGTATGAGACACTTGGAAAAAAAATATTGCATTTTTTAAAAAAGATTGGATGGCTGGGCTTTTGGAAAAAAACAATTTTGGAGAAAAGATCTAACACGTGGACGATTGATATACATATCAAAGATAGTAGATGATAATGAAATTATGGAAATCAAAGATTTTAGTACCATTCCTAAAAAAATATTAATTTAATATTATCTTTAATATATAAATATTTACAGTTATGCGGAAGAGGAAAGAAAACACTTTGAAGAGGAACAAAAGGTTTACAAAAAAGTAGCAGATTACGAGCAGGCTCTTTTAACCAAGACAAATGAACTTATCAAAGAGTTTGAAACAGTTCTCATGCAACGATTGTCAGAAGATATTACAGCTTTTAAAAAAGATTGGGTAATAAAAACTGATACTGAATGCAGTGATGCCATAAAGCTTCTTACAGATCTGGCAAAAAAAGAGATTAGTATTTTCAATGAAACACAATTAACAGTAATGTCTAAAGATGTTGAGTTGTTTCAAAATGATCTGATTAGCACTTTAGAAAAACCTCATGTGATTGATATGAATACCGGATGTTATGAAGATTTTAAAACGTTTGTCGAAAGTTTAAAAGAAATGATTGATGCAGAAGTGTTTGATAAAGACGAGTTTATAAATTATTGCAAATACAGAATATAAATAAAATCACTGACAGCTGGAGGTAATCTTGAAACTGTTGATTTTGATAGATACTGCAAATATCATGTAAAAATAAGTCAGATGGTAGATAATAGAGTTCTTGAGGAAAAATGCTTTTGGAGATATTTGGACATTCTCCTGGATAATGAAATAGATGCTCTCTTGGATGAGGTAACTAACGAGGACATCAATGAACATGTTTATGAGGTTACCGATGAGGATGTCGACGAGGGTGAAAATATTAAACAAAAAAATGTTATTTAATTAATTAATTAATTAATTAATAGGGGCTTAAAGAAATAATCTTAAGTAATAGTATAATAATGAGTATCCGAGAAATTGAAACATCCCCGAAACAGTATAGCAAATGTTGTCAGTAATGATCCGCTCAGACAACTACAAAAAACACAATCAAGAGTTGTGAACTTTCTTAAAAAAGAACTAAGAAAATCAGGTGGATTTAAATTAAGCGTTGATGTAAAACTTACATTTAAAAAACAAGTATCGGATGATAGAGGAGGTTTTGATTGTGTGTACAAAACAGCTTACTTTGCCTCAAAGGCTGTAATAATATTAAACAAAAATCAAATATCAGAAGCATTAGACAAAGCACAGGAAGAAATTATGAATATAATTGGAAATTGGATTCAGTTGGGAAGTGGTTGGGTAATTGAATCACTAGATGCACATTACATAAATCGAATAAAGTAAAAGCCTTTACGGGGTAGCTCTTATTTGGATTTACCAAAAGAACTTGCTAATTCTAAAAAAGGATTAATAAATATAAAAAATGAAAAAGATAACGAATGCTTCAGATGGTGCCTTTTGGCTTATGAATTTCCTGCTAATAATAAACCACAAAGAATAACAAAGTATAAAAAGCATATTGGTGATCTTGATTACAAAGGAATTAAATTTCCTATTACTATCAAACAAATCCCCAAAATAGAAAAACAAAACAACATTTGTTTTAACATATTTGGGTATGAAGATAATCAAGTATACCCTTTGCACATATCAAAAAATAAGGCAGAAAAAACATTTGATATGCTTTTAATCACCAAAGAAGAAAGAGATCATTACGTGTGGATAAAATATGTTAACAGTTTGATGTTTAATCAAACAGCATACAAGGGGGAAAATGTTTTTGTAAAACATGCTTGCAGTGCTTTAAATTAGAAAGAGTTCTGGAAAAACATAAACCTGTTTGTCTTTCACTTAACGGTCAGCAAGCAGTAGAGATGCCAAACAAAGATGCAAAAGTTAAATTTAAAAACTACGACGGATAGCTAATGGTTCTGTTTGTTATATATGCTGATTTTGAAGCAGTAACTGAAAGTATTTCTTCAGCATCCAACAATCCTAAAAAATCACATACAGAAGTATATCAAAAGCATACTGATTGCAGTTATGGGTATAAGGTTGTTTGTTGTTATCATGATCAATATTCAAAACCAGTTGTCACGTATAGAGGACCAAATGCTGTTTACAAGTTTTTAGAAAAAATGATAGAAGAAGAAAAATGGTGCAAGAAAACTATGAATGCAAACTTTAAAAAAGATCTAGTAATGTCACAGGAAGAAGCTGGATTCCGAAAATCTAAATCATGTCGTATTTGTGGTAAAGGTTTGCAGCAACTCTCAAAAAAGGTGACGCGGGTTATACAGTGGCACACAAAAACTCCATTAGAAAAGTCAGGGACCATTGCCATATAACTGGAAAGTATAGAGGAAGCGCTCATGACATGTTATATTAATCTCAGGTTGACTAGAAAAATACCTGTTGTGTTTCATAACTTGAGAGGATATGACTCTCACTTCATAATGCAGCACATCGGGAAGTTTAAACGAAACATAAATGTTATACCAAATAACATGGAGAAGTACATGGCTTTTATGTTAGGACAAAGTTTGGTGTTTATTGACAGTTTTCACTTTATGTCTGAATCATTTAGTAAAAAACATCTCTTCGTTTCAATACACCACTCAGGAATACCCTGGCGACAAGCTAGAATTAATAAAACGAAAAGGCGTTTATCCTTATGATTACATGAACAGTTTTGAACGCTTCAAAGATACTAAGTTACCTGGCAAAGATAGCTTTTATTCTCAATTAAATGATGAGCATATTTCAGATACAGATTATGATCATGCTAAAACAATATTGAAAACATTTAAGATTAAAAATATTGGAGAATATCATGATTTGTATCTTAAGACTGATGTGCTGTTGCTGACAGATGTTTTTGAAAACTTAAGAAAAATGTGCATTGAGTATTACAAATTAGTTCCTTGTCATTACTTCCGTAGTCCTGGTTTAGCCTGGGTTGCATGCCTTAAAATGACTGGTATCCAACTTGATTTAATAACTGATATTGATCAATATTTGTTTGTGGAAAAAGGATTAAGAGGTGGTACGAGTTAGATTGCAAACAGATATTCACAGGCCAACAATAAATATATGAAAAACTATGATAAGAAAAAAAAAACAAGTACATAATATATCTCGATGCTAATAACTTGTATGGGTGGGCCATGTGTCAACCGTTACCTACTGGCAACTTCAAGTGGGTTGATAAGTTTGAAAAAGGAAAATCAAATTATATTGTTGAGTGCGATATTGAGTATCCTGAGAAACTGCATGACTCGCAGAATGATTATCCTCTCGCCCCGGAAAGTTTAAATATCAAAGATGAGTGGTTGTCAGACTATTTTAAAAATTTAAAACAAAAGTTTAATTTAGGACATTGTAATGTTAATAAAAATGTTACGACGTTGAAAAATAAAGAAAAGTATGTCGTGCATTTTAGAAACTTAGAATTGTATAAAAAGCTTGGAGTGAAGGTAGCAAAAATACACCGAATACTCAGTTCGACGAATCAAAGTGGTTGAAAACATACATAGACTTTAATACTGTCAAGAGAACAGCTGGTAAAAATGGTTTTGAAAAGGATGTCTTTAAACTGATGAACAATTCAGTTTTTGGTAAAACCATGGAAAATTTGAGAAAAACAGTTAATGTTAAATTGACTCACGACGAGGAGGTCCTCTTAAATATACGGCAAGACCTTCATTTATTTCTTGCAAAATATTTAATGAAAATGTATTTGCCATAAATAGAATAAAATAACGATTAGTTTTAAATCGTCCTATTTATGTTGGTATGTGTATTTTAGACTTGTCAAAATATTTGATGTATAATTTCCATTACAACTATATCAAAAATAAATATGATGAAAAAGAAAGTTATTATTTACTGATACCGATTCCTTGTGTTATGAAATAAAAACAAAATATGTGTATGCGGACTTTTACAAGGATAAAGAACTGTTTGATAATTGTGGTTATGATCCAAAAAATAATTTTCATTTTAATGATAATAAAAAGGTTATTGGCAAGATGAAAGATGACACTTGTGGAATACCCATTGTTAAATTTGTTGTGTTGCGAAGTAAACTATATTCGTATGTGCTAGATAATGAGGTTAGTACAAAGAAATGTAAGGGTGTTAAAAAGTGTGTTGTTGAAAACCAGATGATGATTACAAAAAGATTTTGTTTACGGCAACAGAAGCTCACCATGAAATGAAAGTTATTAGATCACAAAAGCATAACATAAGCAGCTATGCAATAAATAAAAAAAGTTTATCAGCTTATGATAAATATTGAATATTAGATATTAAGGTAATTGAGCAGAAACCAATTACACAAATCCAAGGACCATAACTCCGACATTATGGCTGTGATAAAGCTGGATACATGCATATAACTTATATTGTCCCAATGTTTCACTAAGAGTGGATTATAAATATTAAAAGTTACTGATAGGAAACCGCGAAAATCATCCATTTTTAACAAATTAAAGGACTAAAATACAAACTGGATAGTTATATATCTTGGCTCAGATAATATGCCTATCAACATTAACCTTAAGTTTCATCAATATTGGATTTTAAATGTTAAAGTAATTGAACGGCAACCGCAAACGACTTCAATTGAAAACAAATATCAATGGCCATAATGTGGTATGGCTAGTTATCGAACTTCGCCTAGAGATTATGACCATAAACATTAATCCTAGATGTTAAAGTTATTGAGCAAAAACCGCACAATTCTTCAATTTTCAAAGATATTATGGCCATAAACATTGTCCTTATGTTTCATCAAGGTTGGATTTGAGATGTTAAAGTTATTGAGCGGAAACCGCAAAACTCTTCAATTTCAAAACTACGAGTATAAATTAAATTTTCACCGGCATTATATGTGCGATCTGGCGGATTATCTTTTTCAGTGGCAACACATCATTTCTTTGTAATCTGGATGTTGGGGAGGGATGGGGATGGGGGATGTTATTTCGAAAAGGCGCAGCAAATTGTTTTTAACCGTAAATAATAGTAAACTATTGCGTATTTGAAGTTATGCTGTGCTCTTTACCACAATAGTTGGGTAGAAAACTACCGGGATAGTATAAATGACTGCAATATTCTGATATTGTCTATGTTCCGAGCAGTCTTTTTGTTAACTAAATTGGTTCGGGATTACATATATTATAGAGAGCCTTCGGCATTATTGTTGCAGAGAAGACGATTTTAATACGACATTTGCTCGCTTAGGCCCCAGTGTCATTATTTGGCTTTAATTTATTCAAACATTAAAATTTGCTATCAAATTTAGTTATCCTGCGTCATTTTTACTTTAAAACTGCTTGCATATGATTAAATAAAAAAATTGAGATTTCAATTTTCTTCCCTATTTCACCAAATTTTTAAACATATTATTGATGCACTATTATAAAAATTGAATAATATATAAAACATAATTTGCTTTGAACTATTCTAACACGTACTGTTAATGATTGAACAAATGCAAGTGAAGAGAAAATCTAAGGGACGCCGTTAGTTTTTAAAAAAATCAAGATTGCCGTGTGTCCCTTTAAAAAGAATGATTATATAAACACATGCATTGCAAATACAAAGCTATCTGTAACAACAACGACGGCCTTAAAATCCAGTTTCCCCAAGAAATTAGCTCATCAAAAACAATATTTACCGTAGTTGTAAGCTGGGCTAATTAATCAAGTATAACACATTACCACCAAAAAAATCAACTTTATTATTTTGTTAACTGCATCATGTACCAATATCCATGGTATGCTTCCGTAAATACATTATTGATTTCAATCCACGTAATACTTCATGTAGTCAACCGTACTTATATTCTTATTTTTTGTTATTCTTTTTTTCTTTTTTTTTCTTTTTTTTTTCTTGTGTTGTTTTTGTTTTACTACTCCAGAGACAAGTTTATTTCTGACATATTGATTTTTAAATGTCAAGTTGACATCCAGTTGTATTATGTAAACAACCAATTTGTCAAGTGTGTCCTTGATCAAAACGGTTTGTATTGAGGTATTCAGTTACGATCTAATTATGAGTGCATATTAGTTCAGCCGTACCTACGGAAGATATAAAGTTATTTGAAAATAGATGGTTTATCAAAATGCCAATATCTTGTCGTTTACAAAGTATCCGACATGTTTTTTGAATTTCAGATAATGTTAATCACGAATATCTGTGTATGTAAAGATTTAGCAATGGTAGATTAGTATTATTTAAATCGTTTTGACAATGCAAATGTGAGAAATACCCGGTGTGTCGTCTAGTTGATCAATATTAGAACAATATATTACCCAGAGATAAATGAGATCTCCCTATGTGTACCTGTTAAACGCTACTGTGCATGAATAAATTGGATGTGTTGCATGCAGTAAACATATCTTCTTAAAGGGGCACACGGTAATTTAATGTGTTTAAAATTCCAGCCGCCCAGTTAGTTTGTCTACATAAATTGCATATTTGCAATTATTAATATTAGTTATTAGAATAATTCAAAGGACAATGCGTTTTACATATAAGTATTACTAACTGCTGCATATATGTCACCAATATTATTTTAACCATTTTGCTGTCACAGTCGAAAACATTGGTTTTACGATCAGTTTAGGCCCAGATCAACGGGTACAATATGTGCAGGCTGATCAGGGTTTACATTGTTCTTCACTCAGTAAGAATGTTTTCCATAACACATATTTATTAAATATTACTGGAAGGTTGGAATTCAAATTTTAGCAGACGACATTTTAAATTTGGCGGCGAAAGGGTTAAACATATGGTAAAATAACGAATAAAACGTTTATCAATTACATGTATATGCAAGCAGGTTTAAGGTTTAAACGATAATGGAATAGTAAACCGAAATGCTAATTGTAATGCTTGATAATAACTGCAAGATTGCGGAGTGTCCCTTTAATAAAATCCCTTGTTCATGTCAAATGTACGTGCATGGTGTTTACACTACTGTTGCAACCGCCACAGTCCTTGTCGCAGAACCTGAGGTACTTTCTACTTATATAATGTTAAGCCGCTGAAGATAAAGCAGCTGATATAAATTAGCTCCATTACTACAGACTTTATCATGTTTATTGTATTGAAAAGCCCTATCGATGCAAATAGTATTATTGCTGCTGTGGTAGTGTGTTGGTAACTAAAACCGCAGCTACATGTATGTACTGGAATACTGATAACACATCTGCCATTGTCCATAATGTTGACTTCATTTGCTTCTTGTTACCCAGTTTGTCTTAGCTATGCTATTATAATGCTAAATCTAACTGCTATGTGCTCTGTTGCAAGTATGCTGCTGCTGTTGCTGCTATTTTGCTGATCTACTACTTCTACTCAACGTGTTGAATGTGCTTAATATACTACTGTAATTAAGGTTGTACTGACATATGATAACGAACATGCACTGAAACTATGTATGTTTATTGTGAACACAGACTATTATATTCAGTTGCATTATTAATGTACAGCTTGAACACATGATTTACGGATACAATTTGTTAAGAAATCAGTTGTTAAAAAATGTTAATATCAATTTAAATGTTGACTTTACAAAAAAGCAAATGAATGAGATACTCGACAGTTCATTATTTGAATGATGGCTATCGAGTTAAAGATTTAGACAATGTATAGACAACTAAGATGGCGTGTTAAATAACTTACGGTGCAGTTAATGCCCATTCTGTATTAAGTGTTCGCAAATATGTTGGATATGCAATCATGCTTATTGTAATAAATACTGTTACACATTATGGACCAGGCAATATTCATCGGGAGCTGAGACCGGTGCAAATAAAAATGTTATAAAAAAGCACTGTACGTCCCTTGGCAAGCAAACGAAACATGGGTTGTCGCGACAAAAAAGTACCTGTCCCATGTAATTTTGCAACGGACCCAACGCCCAGATAAATATTGCCTGATCCATAAGCACCCTTTTATGGTTAAAGATCACTGCATCCATATTTGTATTGTTGAACGTTTTGGCATTTTTTTTATCTTTAACAAGTTTACGTCCCATGGCAAGCAAGCGGAAAAAAATATCGCCCCGTGGTTTGTCGCGACAAAAAGAAAGTACCTGTCCAATACCATTTTGCACCGGTCCCAACCCCCCGGTACATATTGCCTGGTTCCTTAGCTGTATTTTGTAGTCCGTTTCTCCGATATAAATATCTAGAATTGTAGAAGTATTTAAACACATTTAAACGTTAAGGAACGTGTTTGCTTCGATGACATGAACAGAAATATAGCATCAGACTTTGACAACAAATTATAAGAGTTCAAAACCCAGGTTAAACTGATATTTGCATAACCGTCCATCATGGTGTAGTCGATGTATTTTTGTTTCTATGATGTAGATGGATATTGTATCAATTGCATTAGATTAAACGTATATGGAATATATGGAACTGTTGGCGAAGTATTAACGGAAACACATGTTAGTTGGTGAAATATATTTAAGGCTACATCTAAAGCTACCTATATTATAATCATTGTTAGGCGTGTCTGTACTTGTATTGCCATGTTCATCATATCATAGAAAATCTAGTATCTAAGCGATCAATACAGACAAGTATTCACTTTATAAGCATTGAGTAGTACACAGGTAGCATTAATGTCCCTTGTTTGAAAAATCCCATTCATGACAACCATATATTTATGATGTAACTTGCATGAAGGCTAGAACATACAAAAGAAAAAAGGATATTGTAGGTATCAATATCGACATTTAGAATTTTTGTCGAATAGACATTACTTCACCAGTAGGGGCGTCCGTGGCCGAGTGGTTAACATCTCTGACTTGAAATCACTTGCCCCTCACCGCTGCAGGTTCGATCCCTCAGGGTCCTAGGAATCTTTATGTGAGGAAGCTATCCAGCTGGCTTGCGGAACGTCGGTGGTTCTACCAAGGTGCCCGCCCGTGCACGAAAATTGCCCGGAGGGGCACCTGGGTTCTTCCTCCACCAATGGAAGCTGGAAAGTCGCCATATGACCTTAGCTGTTGGTGCGACTATAAAATCCAATTCAATCAATTCAATCAATACTTCACCAGTAGCTCATTCATATTCATGAGTTAAAATATAGACTATGTGACAACGTTATTATAACAAATGATCTAAATGCTGCACCGTGTTCCCGTTTTACGAACAGCCTTTGTGTAATTGTAGACACATAAGCTAGAGTAGCATATTTTATAAGTATGAGTAAATTCAAATAATCTTTAGGGAATGCATATAACTGAAACTATATGACTATTGATAATGTATATTTATTCAAAATCCATCAAGTATTAAAAACGTTATGATTTTAAAAGTTATTTAATTAGATTAAAATTGCCAATATTTACCAGTGAGAGCCTAACTAAATGTATAGATTGCGAACAGAAGATAGCCACGTCACAGCCAGCATTTACGAAAAGTCCGGAAAACATGACATTTGTATGGATGGCGAGTTCAGTCAGGTACACATGGTACACGTGTATGGACTGTATAAATTGGTGTGAACATGATAAGACGGTGTCATAGGATCTCAGGCAATACTCTTGGATGGTAGTGATCGCTAAAATTACATGATTTGGGTGAGTCAAGATTTATTTTATTTGTTGTAAGTTATTATCAAATGACAAAAGTTGTTCTGAAGTAAATATCTGCCGCTGAACAGATAGATAGATTAAGCACGATATTGGCTTTATTCTAGTACGTTTTCAAAACGCCAGAATATATGCGAAGTATTGTCTGATAGATTTTATTATGGTATATATTTACGTTTTTAATGCCACCTGTTCTGTAGATAGTTAAATGGATTACGCAATTCAGATTGTAAGCACTATTGAGGTTTCCAACTGTTATTACTTCATTGCAATAACTGTGTATTGTTTTTTGTGAGTGTAAATCTCATTGGGGTTATTTATTAGGTTGTTTATTATGTTGTCATTATTATTCAATTCCTCTGCGGTCACTGTACCATTATAGGTAACGAGATGCAGAACCAGTTATGCGTTCAGTCATGTTGTCTATGCTTGAAAATTAAATATAATTTTCACGGGTGAATTATTGTGTTGTAAGTTTTCAGTTACAACTAGAATTATGAAATTTCACTGTTATTAAATTACGTCTCTAATTGTATTACACGTTATGTTAATTTTGAAAGTTAAGCATAATATTAATTTAAAAAAGGTTTTGATTTTGAAATCGGGTTTATTCATTCTGAATAGAAATTGAAACACATACTCTCCTCAGACTTTTCAAGTCATTGACCCGTGCACGTTGTGGAGAGGGTAAACTGACTACACTAAGCCCAATCTTGAGGATTCCCTCTAGGTTAAATGTATCGGAGGAACTCATTACAATCGAATTAAAGTTACGTTTTTGTATGAAGATCGATGCAGCATTGATGGTC
>JAWPHD010016135.1:0-51440 GCA_037043455.1 Cyrtodaria siliqua | reverse complement strand
CGCACAGAAACAAACAACAACTATACATATTGATAAAAGGCGAGGTATGACATCACAAGCATAAAAGGGTTGACAATAGGACTACCGCCTTGGAACGGTCAGTGTCAAAAACAAGAAAGAAAACAAGACAGCTTTTAAAGAAATAAAACAGGTGTATGTGGTCGAGTATTGAGATGCGCATGAACCCATGAACACATAATTAAAAAGAAAATTACAAAACAATATGTGGGGGTGGTGAAGGGTGTGGGAGCGGAGTATCAGAACGAAGTGGCAGGTGTTAGAAGAGGGTCCAGTGATTGAGTTGGGCATAGGTATGAGCTGTGTACCCTTTCACGATTGTTGCAACCCTAAAGGTAACAACTGCACTAAAGGTAACACATTGCACTAAAGGTAACAATTTTGGGACTAAAGATAACAACCTACATTACAGGTAACAAAAAAGTTTGCACTAAATGTAACAATTGCTGCACTAGAGGTAACACGATTTTTTATCTACACTAAAGGTAACACCCCTGTGCCCTAAAGGTAACAACACATATGTGATGCAGTTTATATTAGAAATTCAGGTTGCTCAAACAAACATGTTGTTTATTTTAGAATTTATAGTACAAATACAATCTAATTCTTAGTTTTATTATCAATTGTGTAATGTTGTGACCTCGTTTTTTGATTCAGCTCATGTGCTCGCCATTGATAAGTGTAAACAAAGCCTTGTACTGCTATTAAGTATTATTATCGATCTCCCTTTTTGAATCATGAATTCGGAACTAAGTGCATGTGTTATCTATAGCTATGTAACCAACTTTTAAATAGATTGGAGTCTTGATGCCGTCATTCAAGAATATGGCAAGTATGTATTTATCACCAAAATAAAATGTAAGCTCCTTTTTAATTATTATATTGTTGTTTTCTTTGGCAGCCATTGTTATTTTCAACCTGAAAAATATACAGGCCTTCTTGTGCCTCTTGTTATTATCACTCAAGTGATATGAAAACGCAACACGGGAATTTCCGCTATATATTGTATGTACAATATGCTGCTTTTAATCGAATGGTACATGGCTACGTAAGACCTTTCCTTTTGGAAAAAATACTAAAACAACAAATAATACAGCAAATAGTATTCCTTCAATGTTTCATTATTCACAGAGTACGCGTTTGGCTCAATCATGTGAGCAAACTTAGGATCCAACATTTTGCAAACTATTTACGTTAAATACAGTACTGAACTAGCTCAATTTTTCAAAGAGATACTTCAACATTTATGAAGTTCTTGTTTCAAAGTGTAGTGTGGTTAAAACGTCTACAACATCACAGTTGTGTCCTTTCTCTAGTTAACTGCAACTTTCTTTTTAAAAAACATCTTGGAATTACTTTGGAATATTATGTGCAATTAAGTGTGCAGTATATACAATATATAGCGGAAATTCCCGTGTTGCGTTTTCATATCACTTGAGTGTATTTAGGTAAAACCTCAATATACAAAGTTTGGACCCCCGGGTCACGGCCATTTTTGACCCCGGGGACTTTATTTGAACAAACTTGATAGTCTAGGCATTGGCGATCATTTTAAAAGAAAAACTGTTGAAATCTGTTCAATGGGGGGGGGGGGGGCATTTTTCAACAAATCAAGGGCCATAACCTGTCGTTACTACGAAGATCTAGCTCGTTTTCGAACTTGTCCAAAATTTCTTGATGTACCGCGCTTTGCACAACTAGACATCATACTGAGGCTTCTTGCCAAATTTTGAAGAAATCCAACAAGCCGTTTAGGAGGAGTAGCGCCAACAAGAAATTTAAAGTAAAAATGTCAAAGTGCCATAACTCCGTCATAAATCAGCGAACTGGAACAAAAGCGTGACATTCACAACAAGACATATTACCGATGCTTCCTGCCAAGTTTCGTTGAAATCCAAGAAGGCGTTTAGGAGAAGTAGTGCCGACAAGAAAACGTCAAGAGGCTGTAACTCCATCAAAAATCAACCAACCAGCAAAAAACGCAATAGGAACAACGAGAAATCATAGCAATGCTTCATGCTAACACGGCGTCAACACCAAAATAAAATAAAAAAAGTAATTTAAAAAAATAATGAAATAAAAGAAAATTCAAACAAAATATTTAAAAAAACTATAAAAAATTTAAAAATTCAAAAAAAAACAATCAAAAAACCAAAAAAAAACCCAAATCAAATCATTAAATCAAATAAAAAAAAATGTAAAAAAAAAAAAAGAAAGAAAAATATAATAATCAAAAAAAAATAATGAAAAATTCAAACAAAAAACAAAATTCTAAAAATATATATATATCAATTTAAAAAAAATGTAAAAAAAAAAAAAAAATACTAATTATAAAAAAAAGGAAAAGACAAAACCTCTGGTAAAGATCAGATGAAAATTGAAAGCCCTATCGTATTAACGAGGCAAAATATAGCACTTTTAACTAAATCAAGGGCCATAATTCCGCTGTTACCGGTCCGATCTGGCTGGTTTTCGAACTTTTGCCAGCTTTCATTGATATTAACAAACTGTTAAAGTTTGGTAAAGATTGGATGAAAAACGAAAGCCCTTGGCCAGTAGAGCTAAAAATCATCAGCTCCAAATAGTAGGTCAAGGTAATAGATGAAATCCATGCATCCAAAAAGATGCACAACCCAAGGCACAACTATGTCAAAATAGAATATGTTTTCTTCCAAAGATTAAGCTATAAATTAGGTTTAAAACATTTAGTGCATAATTATAGTTCATGAGCAAGTGATGTAAATGTAACAATTAAAGTTATCTGCCCTTTGCTTGGATGGTGAAGGTCACATCCACATTTATTTTGTCACGTTGCAATGTACACCCAAGATACAACTATAAGCAAAGTTTGAAAGGTCTTAGTTCATACAGTGTTTGTCAAAAAGTGACCTAAACACCAAGGTTGAAGGTAAATATTATAAGGTTATCTGCCCTTTGCTTGGAGGGTCAAGGTCACTTCCACATTTGCTTTGTCACGTTGCGATGTACCACTCAAGATACAACTATAAGCAAAGTTTTAAAGGTCTAGTGCATACAGTTTGTGAAAAAGTGACCTAAACGCAAAAGTTGAACCTAAATATTATTAAGTTATCTGCCCTTTGCTTGGAGGGTCAAGGTCACTTCCATATTTGCTTTGTCACGTTGCGATGTACCATCCAAAGTACAACTATAAGCAAAGTTTGAAAGGTCTAGTGCATACAGTTTGTGAAACATTGATCTAAATGCAAAAGTTGAACCTAAAAATTATTAAGTTATCTGACCTTTGCTTGGAGGGCCAAGGTCACTTCCACATTTCCTTTGTCACGTTGCGATGTACCTCCCAAGATACAACTATAAGCAAAGTTTGAAAGGTCTAGTGCATACAGTTGCTGAGAAAATGACCTAAACGCAAAACTTGAATGTTGACGCCGCCGCCGCCGGAAAAGCAACACCTATGTCTCTTTTTCTTTTCGAAAAGGCGAGACAAAAATGGTATATTTTCCTTTTTTGTTATGTTCCTAATAACATAATTTGTTCAAACTTCCTAGGCACCTTTTGAACGTATGTTTAGACAATATATGCAATTAAAATTATAGGTCACCATGCATATTAAGATTTAATATTGTTTTTTTTTTTGAACCCTACCATTATGCTTAAGTTTTTTAATTTTGTTGGAATTTTTACAAAATGCTATATTTTTCCTGTTTTATATATCTAATAATACGCATTGATTTAAATAAAGACAATAAAAAAAAATCAATAAAAATAAAATTAATAAAAAATATATATTTAAAACAAAATATTAAAACAAAAAAGACAAAAAGTACAACTAGACATCAAAAGCAACATTCCTGCAAATTTTTAGGAAAATCCATCCAATAGTTTTAGAAGAGAAGTCGCCCAAAAATGCTGCGCATGGAAAACTACAGAAAATGACTTTAAAGCTCATCTTTATGTAAAACCGACATTTTTTTACAAAATATGTTGAGACCATTACCACAATTTATGCACAAATCAGCCCATAATGATACAATTCCATTTTTTTTTGTATGTTCCCAATAGGAGAAATTGTTTAAACTTTCTAAGCACATAGTTTAACATATATAAAAACAAAATGTGCAATAAAAATGTTAGGTCCCCATGCTTGTTTAGAAAAGTTTTTGAAGCCCTACCCCTATGCTAAAAGGATAAGTTTTGTATGAAATTATATTTGTATGTTGTAAAAATTGGCCTTTTTGACGGGATAGCTACTTTAAAATTGTTAATAATTTTGGTATTTCTGTGAAACTTATCAAAAACATTGATTGTTTTCTGACAGTATAAACAATTGTATTGAACAGCTCAATGACATATCATCATTAAAGGTTACCCAGAACCTGTTCTATTCTAACGATAAAAGTTATGGTTCTTTAACAGGCTTGGTGGATAGACTCCAAAATGATATATAGGGTCCTATAGAAACCACAGCGTCCGAACGCAATGGCATCGTAGGTCCGCACTGTACTGCAAACAATGACTTGAAACTACAATGAAAGAGACAAAAAAACAACAGAACGAGTGGTGAAGACAGGGTTACCGACTTGGAACGGTCAGTAGGCAATAAGGCATACTGGTTAGCTTGAATCGATTTTATATGCGCACAATCCTCGCTATTATCCTGTCTTCAGCGCCAAAATAGACAAGACAGTGTAAACAAAACTAAATCCTATCAAAAGGAATTCTCTAACAATAAAGTCCACATCCAGAGAAACTAACTAAAGATACACATATAAAATAATAAACATCTCAGGATGTATACAGAATCGTACTGAACAACCATAGTAGTTGCAGCTAAAGAGAAAACCAATCTAGGGTACGACCAGAAAACCCGAGGGACGAAAGCTCATGCACCAACCTCCCTTAGTTGGGTTTCAGTAGGTACAATCATAGAGTCCCAAGAGGTAGTCCAGTCATCGCACAAGTGAAAAGTGAAGCGTAATGACTGACTGTAGAGGGGTCAATCACTAAACATGCAGTGCGCTGTAAAACCGAAGGGTTATATCCTTTTCTGACGAACTTCCTGATTAAACATGTAAAGCGGTCAGGAAACCCGTCAGACCCCTATAACTTTCGAAGTTTATAGACCACATCTCCATAAAATGAGGATTGTGATATGCCTAGTCGCAGAAGTGTTTTAAGGTTGGTGTTGTACTTTTCCAGCAGGCCCTCGTTGCGGCGGTAGAATTTAGAGAAAGATCTACGTAATTTGTGATAACGAAAACCCTGCTGAAGAAGTTTACTTGTAATAACTTGATTTCGATCATTGAAGTCTATAACATCATTACACGCTCTAGCAAATCGAATGAGCTGGGAGATATACACCCCATATGAGGTAGCACGAGGTACATCTCCATCCAGGTGTGCATAGTTAACGATGTTAAAATTGAAATCTCTCTCCAATACACAAGGTGCCTGGTTTACGTCCCCATCTGACTCACGGTGCTAGATGAAAGTGTCTTGCCCAAGAACAGACCGAGAAATCTCGGTGGCATGTGAGGCGGATGCTCTACCAATAAGCCGTAGTACTAACACAGTGGGAAATTAAGAACGTGATTTGGAAAACTTTCCGTTTCCGTTTTGTATATTTGCTTTGTTTTAAATAACTAGAGAACAAATGAAGCAACACATAAATACAACGTCCCTATTAGGGATCTTATTACGGGACATGCAGATACAAAGGACCTATTACACTGGTAATTGTTTAAAGTAGCTATTCCACCAACAACAGGCAAATTTTAGATGATATGTACATTGTTTCTAAACCTACTGGCGACGACGTACATCTATAACTTACATAATTTAAGAATCCAAACTCTATAAATACCAGATAAATGGCTTTAACCAGACAGGTCAAATCCCAAAACTGGAGCATCCAATTAAGAGCCACCAGCTCAAAATTCATTTTGCGCATAATCAATCATGGGTATTTTTAGAACCCGTGAAAAAACTTTACTTTTAATAGGCATATATACATTATCATATGACCGAACACCTGGATAGAGTTTTGATGCATGGTTGTGTAGTGCAATTTTGCCATTATTTGGGGGGTTAGTTCCTTTAATTTAAGTACCGTAGTTAAAGAGGCACTACCTATATCTTTGTGTCCACCAATTGATATAAACTTTACTTAATTATAAAGAGGACTATGAAAAAGGTAAATGGCAATAATTTCACCCAATGTAATATGCGTTTTGCTGGGGGAAAAACAGGATTGAAAAGATCGGATTTTTGAAATTGTATTCGTAATTGTTTTAGACAAGCCGATTGCGGAGATTTTCCGATCTTATTCGTTTACAATCGGAACTACCTCGTCTGATTAGCGAAGAGTTCCGTTCGATTCGTTTGCTATCGGAACTGCGCCGAATAGTTTGTAATCGCATTGCGCATGTCCGAGAAAATCGTAAAAACTCGTAGTTCTCCGGCAGGAATAAACAGCTGGGCAGCATTTTATTCAAGATATTGTTTTGATCATAATTAATAATTTACAGAACTGGAATACGAACCATGTTTCTTCTTAGAATACTCATAAAATAGCTTTGTATACATATAAATGCAGTAATATTGAGTCTTTAATATTTTACATTAAAATCGCGTAGATATAGGTAGTGCCTCTTTAAAACATTTAAAATGTTTATCTTTCATGATTTTATGAGGAAAACTCTCAGTACCATAAAAGTTAACATTTATCCTTTGGGTTGTACTTAGTTTGAAGGTCATACGGGATTACTGGAAAATAAACAGAAATCTATAAAAAAAACAAAAAAATTATTAAGTAAACCTTTAGCTAATGCGACGAGGTCATCTATTGCTTATATTTTCCAGTCAAACTCAGACATCTTGTCAGCCAGTGGACACTCTAGTTCCTTCTTCTCTGCCATCCTCTCAATCTGGGAAAGTAATTATAATGATGATGACAATAATGATGGTGATGATGATGATTGTGGAGATAATAGTGATGATGATGATGTTGATGATGATGATTGTTGAGGTAATGGTGATGATGATGATAGTGAAGGTAATGGTGATGATGATGATTGTGGAGGTAATGGTGATGATGATGATGTTGATGATTGTGATGATGATGATGATGATGATGATGTTGATTATAATTATGATGATGACAGTAGTAATGACAAGTTTGTTGGTGTTTGTGGTGGTGTCATTGTTGTTGTTGTTGTTGTTGTTGTTGGTGGTGAAGTTTATGAAAAGGGGCATAAATCTGCATTGAATAATTGATAAGGAAGAACTGTATACAGTTTCATGACCATATGAATATTTTGTTATGAGCTAGGCTAGATTGCAGATTAAATGTTTATGAAAAATGGGCATAACTCTGCCAAAATGAAAGTCAGATTTATTGGACATGTGTAACGACATTTTCGGTCAAGATAATTCCTGCAAAGTTTCATTGAAATCAAGCCATTATCTCCATGCATGTAATATGCATTAGAAAGTTAGAACAGTGATATCATGACCATCCATAATTAGGTAGGGTTACCTAAATTACTTTTTATTTGAAATTTATGATGAAGCAATGTAGGTTAATATCATCTTGTTTTCACAGGCTCTTTGCCCCACCACAAAAGTGGAACAGGTATACAGTGTTACTTTTATCCGTCCATTCATAAGCTGCAAGGTTTTTGTTTATTCCATTTTTATATGACTAACAGCACTAACTTGGGGCATCTGTATCCCATGCACACATTTTCTAGTTACTTTTGTTTTCCAATATTTCTTTTCTCCTGCTTTAATAACACTAGATTATAAGTTCTTCTGGATTAAAACGTTAAATACTTGGTCATAAAATGTTAAGGTCGCCATTAATTAAAGTACTTCTGTGGCAAGGATATGGTAAAGATGCTGAGTTTGAAACCTTCTCGCTGCTATATCTTGCAATTTGAATTTTGCTGGGAGCTCAACTTGTGAGGAAGGGTAGATTCTTACAGATGCGGAAGGTATTGGTTTTACCCAGAGAATATAGGGATATAGGGTAGTCGGCTTCCACAATTAATAAAATTGACTGTCATACAAAAACTCATTAAAATCATATACTAATTACGCTTTGATACCCTCCACTATAGGATCTGACAACACTGCCTTGGAGATCATGTCAGATCGACCTTTCATCTAATCAATAGTCATGAGAAGATCAACTAAATTCAACCAATGAAATTGCGCGTTTCATATGCACTTCAGATAACGTTCGAGTGAACTGAACAAACGAAAATCAACATAAAACACATAGATATATATCCGAATAAAGATAAAGTCTTCGTGTGTGATTGCTGTGGAATGCATGATAAATTCAAAGAAATGCACTAAATGGCATGCTTTACATCAAGAATATGAAGAAAATCATGGGCGCTGTCGTGTTTCGAAAATATATATTCCACCGAAATTATTGCGACATTAGATATTCTAAATAGTAAGTCATTGTACATCTGGCCCGCTTAGATCAATTGATAGCGAAGTGCGAGTTTAATTTTAGTGTGGGTTCAATCCTATGAATCGGTACATTTTTTGTACCGCTATTGAATTCCATCAAACAATCTTCTTTTTTTTAGTAAATATTCCATTATGGTTGGTGTGTTATGTTTGTCAACGCCATTATTGTGTGTTTTATAAGCTAAACGTTACGGACATTGTCTCTCTCAATACCGAGCGTAGACTGCTCCACAGCATTTTACTGAAACGCGACATGCTCAGTGAAGCAGTATATACCGAGCAATTCTGTAGGCTGAAATTTGATCGGCTAATCGTAAGGTCAATCTGACGTGACCTCCAATGCAGTGTTGTCAGATCCTTAGTAGCGTGGAGTATCGCATCATAATAAAGGGTCTGATTTTAATGAGATTGAAAAATATTCAACCAACAAATTCAAGGTCACCAACAACACATTTCAAGGTCACCAACAACACAATGCAAGGTCACCAACAACACAATTCAAGGCCACCAAAAACACGATTCAAGGTCACCAACAACACAATTCACAACAACACAATTCAATGTCACCAACAACACAATTCAATGTCACCAACAATACAATTCAAGGTCACCAACACAATTCAAGGTCACCAACAACACAATTCACAACAACACAATTCAATGTCACCAACAACACAATTCAAGGTCACCAACAATACAATTCAAGGGCTAAATTTAAACTATTGTATCTTGTTATCTATTCCTTTATTGTCACAATAGTTTCACATTCATCACTCAAATTATTGACGGTCAAATCTAATAAAATGATTATGTACAGCGGTACTTTCTTAAGTTTCGGAACTATGTTTCAAAATAAGGTCAGTGATCTCACATGTAGGTCAGCATCATAACTGTGGGTGTTTAAATTCAAGGGCTAAATTTAAACTATTGTATCTTGTTATCTATTCCTTTATTGTCATAATAGTTTCACATTCATCACTCAAATTATTGATGGTCAAATCTAATAAAATGATTATGTACAGCGATAATTTCTTAAGTTTCGGAACTATGTTTCAAAATAAGGTCAGTGATCTCACATGTAGGTCAGCATCATAACTGTGGGTGTTTCGCCACTACCCACCCCCACCCCCACCCCCTCCGAGTACTGAATACTCTCTAATTAAGAGCTGAGTACTGAATACTCCTTCATTTTAGACCCGAGTACTGAATACTATTTTACATGAATTTCTTCATAAAAATTAACCAATTTGCTATTTATTCATCTAATTGTATGAAGACGTGATATAACTGTATTAAAGGTTGTATCTTGCCGTTTTGCTGTTTTGGGGTCAATCATGAAATCTAAATATGATGTGCTATGATTTTTGTGGATTTCCACAAGTTTTTACATAGAAAACATAGTTTGAAGGCATGTACCTATGTTTTATGCATACTGAATACTAAATAATGTAATTTGTGGTTACTGGTACCCGCACTGTGGGTACTGAATACTCTCTAAATTTGCCCAGAATACTGCTTACCAAAAGGTGGGAAACAGCCCCATAACTTTTATTTACAGATTAACCATAACTAGAAGGGTGTTCCATGGAACAAACAATAAAGTTTGAAGACAGGGGGAGCAGTCCTTCATGAATTATGGATAAGTTGTCTTTTTTAATTGTTAAAGTTGAGGAAAAGGGGCACAACTCTGCATTGGATAATATAAGAAACAATACATACTTTTTTATGGTGGTTCATGGTTCCTCACGTACAAATTTAATATTTACAAATATAAGACATGACATGGTTCATGGTTCCCAACACACAAATTTAATATTTACAAATATAAGAAATGACATGGTTCGTGGTTCCCAACACACAAATTTAATATTTACAAATATAAGACATGACAATAATTGGTTCATGGTTCCTAACACACAAATTTAATATTTACAAATATAAGAAATGACATGGTTCGTGGTTCCCAACACACAAATTTAATATTTACAAATATAAGACATGACATGGTTCGTGCTTCCCAACACACACATTTAATAGTTACACGTATAAGAAATGATATGGTTCGTGGTTCCCAACACACACATTTAATATTTACAAGCGTATAAAGGAACAACGTTAACATGGATTATGGTTACACCTACACATATGTAATACCTGCCCAAAACTGTAACTGTAAAATGCTGTTGCAAACAAGAGGTCAATGACTTCAAGTAGTTTCAGAGGAGTAGTCGCTACAAGTTTTCATTATATAACTCTATGTAAACAAAGATGGCCACTGGCGGCCATGTTTAACATCAAATAAAAATAATTTTGACAGGGATCAACATCATGTCATACTGATCATTTTAAAAAAGTCCCATATCAATATCACTTATAGTTTTGAAGAAGTCGTCGCTACAAACTTGTATTTTGTAAATCTATTTTTAGCCATAGTGGTCATCTTGAATTTCCGGCTGATCAATTAGACATCAAGAGCAACATTCCTGTGAAGTTTCATGAAAATCCGTCGAGTAGTTACAGAGGAGTAGTCGCTACAAGTTTTTACTAGATAACTCTAAAGATGGCCGCTGACAGCCATGTTTAACATCGAATCAAAACGGTTTTCGTCAAGGACCAATATCATGTCATGCTGATCATTTTAGAAAAAATCCCATATCAATATCACTTATAGTTTTCAAGAACTAGTCGCTACAAACTTGTTTTTTGAAAATCTATTTTTAGCCGTGTTGGCCATCTTGAATTTCCGGCCGACTGAAGTTTTGCTAGGATCAATTAGATATCAAGAGCAACATTCGTGTGAAGTTTCATGAAAATCCGTCAGGTAGTTCCAGAGGAGTAGTCGCTACATGTTTTCATTATATAACTCTATGTAAAAAAAGATGACCGGGCAGCCATGTTTAACGTCGAATCAAAATAAATTTCGACAAGGATCAACATCACGTCATACTGATCATTTCAGGAAAAGACGCATAGCAATATCACTTATAGTTTTCAAGAAGTAGTCGCTATAATCTTGTTTTTTGAAAATTTATTTTTAGCCGTGGCGGCCATCTTGAATTTCCGGCTGACCTGAAATGTTGCTAGGATCAATTAGACACCAAGAGCAACATTCCTGTGAAGTTTCATGAAAATCCGTCGAGTAGTTTCAGAGGAGTAAGTCGCTACAAATTATCATTATATAACTCTATGGAAACAAAGATGGCCACTGGCGGCCATGTTTAACGTCGCATCAAAATAATTTTCGACAAGGATCAACATCATTCCATACTGATCATTTTAAAAAAAGTCCCATGTCAATATCACTTATAGTTTTCAAGAAGTACTCGCTGCAAACTTGTTTTTTGAAAATCATTTTTTAGCTGTGGTGGCCATCTTGAATTTCCGACCAACCTGAAATGTTGCTAGGATCATTTAGACATCAAGAGCGACATTCCTGTGAAGTTTCATGGAAATCCGTTTAGTAGTTTCAGAGAAGTAGTCGCTACAAGTTTTTACTAAATAACTCTATGTAAACAAAGATGGCCACTGGCAGCCATGTTTAACGTCGAATCAAAACGATTTTCGACAAGGACCAACATCATGTCATGCTGGTCATTTTAGAAAAAGTCCCATTTCAATATCACTTAGAGTTTTCAAGAAGTAGTCGCTACAAACTTGTTTTTTTAAAAATATATTTTTAGATTTGGTGGCAATCCTGGATTTCACATCAACATAAATTTTTGCTAGGATCAACTAGACTTCATGGGCAACATTTCTGTAAAGTTTCATGAAAATCCATTCAGTAGTTTCAGAGGAGTAGTCGCTAAAATAAAATGGACAGACAGACAGACGGACGGACGACGGACGCTGTACCACGGCATATGCTCTTCTGATCTTTGATCAGTAGAGAAATCAAATTATTGGTCAAGCTCATATAATTAGAAGCATGTTTGTGTTAACAGTTTTATTATTGCTGTATTTCGAGCTGACGCCTATGGTAACTATATGGTACGTATGGAAGGAAGTTGGGCAAGGAATGAAATGAGCATTATTTAATGAATATTACACAACTTAATAAAACTGTCAAAAAAATATCAACATATTTTAGATTTTATTGCGGGGGGGGGGGGGGGGGGGGGGGGGGGAGGTTCTCAAACGGCAGAAACAAGTTTGCTTGTTTGAATAGTGTTTTACGTCATTTTCAGCACATGTTAGGCCATATAAGATGGTCAAATTTAAAAAAAGACCACTAACTTGATGTATATATGTCTAGAAAGTTTCATTAAGATAACTGGCAAGTTATACCCCAAAAACCTTTTCACATAATTATACCAGTAGACTTTCTTGTTTGCATGTAATTACCAAAAATATGAATACAAGGAAGTTCTATATATAAAATGGCACCACAAGACAACAAACTTAATATGTGAAGCAGATTATAACTTAAGCAATTTTTTGAGTAATGCTTCAAAATAGAAAATTATGATAAACTGACCATCCAATGTTTCCATGTAAATGCCACAAATATTGGCTTATTAACACAAGAAAGTTCTCATAGCAAGTTTCTTGAAGATACTCTCAATGATTTCTGGGTAATGCTCCGGAAACGAAATGGTAATGGACGATGGATTGACAGACAGACGTTATTTGTATCGCCCGCAAAACCAAATACCCCAAAATCTTTGACTTGCATTAAGTGGTCCGAGTATTAACTATCATACCCCATCCAACCCCTTAGGCGCTGCATGAATAAGGATAATAGCGAGGATTGTGTACACATAAAATCGATTCAAGGTAACCTTTTCGCCTGTAGGCCTTATCGCCTACTGACCGTTCCAAGTCGGTAACCCAGTCTTCACCACCCTTTCTGTTGTATTTTGTCGTTTTCATTTGATAATTAATTAAATATTGATCCTTGTTTGTAGTACAGTGTGGACCTACAATGCCATTGCGTTTGGATGCTGTGGTTTCTATATAGGAACCTATATCTCATTTTTCATCTGTTACACAGAACTAATAAGTATGAATCTCATAGTTTTCAATCGACCTACTTATGGTGGTAGTGAATAGAATAGTTTTATTCGTGTCTTCCATATATAGACAAGATATTCATTTAACAAGTAAGATAAATATCTTAACTATAATAATAACAGAATATCTGATTGATAATGATGAGGTTATAAAATTACATATTAGTTTACATTCTTTAACATTAACTGGGTTGAGTAATTGTTTTAAAATAGCAAAAATTGCATCAGAGTTGGTAAACAGATCAGGTATGTTAATGGTAAACTGTTTAAATAAGGTTCCTAAATTCCGGAAATTGTTTACAAAAAATAATAAAATGTACTTCATCTTCAATTTGGTAGTGATTCAACTGGAGTCATCATTTTATCAACAACTTACACTTCAACTTGATTTAAGCAAATGTTTCTCTTACTGCTCTGGCTTCTGCAAAGTCATTAAGTACCTTCATTGTGGCTTTCTAGGCTATTGTTTTTTGTATTATATTTACACGAGCATATTTATGTTTTACTTATATTGCCTATTGATGCTGCCGTGTTGGTTAGAGATTAGATCATGGCGGGGATTTCTTTATTTACACTGTCCTGTTTTAATGGGATGACAGTAGGGTAAGTGTGAGGTTTGGTGCACCCTAGAACCGGTTTAAACCCCCAGTGGCCTACTTTGCCACTGACCGTTCCAAGGCGGTAGCCCTATTGTCAACCCTTTTGTGTTTGTGATGTCGTTTCCATTTATTATTGCTTCTGCCTTCTTGTTTGTCTGTTTGCGTGTTTGTTTCTGTGTTTTGTGATTGACTGTCCTCCTTGAATGCTACTTTCCCTGTCCGATCTTTTTATATTTCTTTTTTGGGGAGCCAGGCTGCTTTTTATGAGCAATTTTAAATATGCATGGTTATCATCAAGATGATAGAAATAAAGATAATTTAAAATTTGAAATTCCATCCGATTAAAAAAGGGAAGCTTAAAGTAGCTATCCCGCCAACAACAGCCACATCTTACAAATGATGTACACCGTTTCTAAACAGACTGATGATGAGGTACATATTTTGAGAATCCAAACTTTATAACATAATATAAAGAGCTTTAACCAGCCAGGCCGAGCCTCAGAACCTGAGTGTCGAATTAAGAGTTACCAACTCATAAAACTCATAATTCATTTTACGCATATTCATCCACAGTTATTTTAAGAGACCGTGAATAAAACTATACTTCAAAATGTCACATATACATTATTATATGACCTTAAAACTTGGAAGAAGTTTATATCAACGGTTCTGTAGTGTAATTTTACTTTTATACGTTGGTTAGTAGCTTTAAGATTTTTGAAAAGGATTATCCAGTGAATATACTATGAAGCATTCCATTTTATTGTACTAACTTTATATTCGTGGATGAAATTAGACACCTAAACCTTCCGTTCATTTTGAAAAGACGCTTGTTTTTTTCATAAGCGTATAATTATATAGTGTCAATCGTTTCACTCACAGAGATTACAATGAAGTTCAGTGTCATGACAACTTGAAAACATATAATTATTTTACATGATAACTATTTGTTAACGACTTTTTACCTGGCATTCAAACTGTATCATAACTATTAATACAGCAATATATATTTATTTTAAACCAGTCTATTCATTAAAATCGAAGCATGACCGACTTGTAGGTGACACAATAAGATCGAAAACAGAATATTAATCTATCAAACACAACACTTAAGAACCTACAAGGACTAGCAGAGGATCATGTGGAAACAAACCAAAACTCCGAGGTAAGGTCATATTCAAATTATAATATATTGTAGGCAGGAGATACCATAGAAACATGTAACATATAATTATATATTCAGCTGTATAAACGAATAACATCATGTTTTACTCTTATTTTATCAAATGAATTGAATATTAAAGTGTTGAAATGTGTGTTTTTAATAAAGTTTACAAAATTTGACAACATGCTAAAGCTGTTTTTGTTTTTTTAATGAACTTAAAACCCTGTTAAGAAAAAAATAAGCCATGCAATGTTGACTAAGTTGATTTTTGAATTGTAGAACAATGCACAGGCCATCTACACAATAGGCAATAATAACAGAAAATATTTCATTTTTCAGACAAGAAAAAAAGTGGAAAATGCAGGAGGAATATATGCACAGATCCATAATGCAGGAGGAATATATGCACAGATCCATATCTGAAGATCTAAACAGAAGTTTTGAATCAAGTCGTTTTAATGAAGAGGCAAGGAGCATGAATGTAAAAGCATGCCAAAAAATAGATGTATTTATTAACTTTTACCATTATATGATGACCCCTGATAAAGTTAAAGGCAGATATACGGTTACCATGGGTAGTACAGCTGAAGGTACCAGTTTGCAATTACCTGACTCAGATGTGGATATGCTTTTATATAAAGACTTCATCGAGGCAGACTCTGAAAAATGCAAGGACCATAAGTCCTCCAATTACCCATATGTTTGCATGGTAAAGAATAAAACGACTCCCATAGGCTATACTAAACTACAATTTTACCTTAATGGAGAGCCTGCAAAAAATAAACCATGGCTGAAAAGGGACTATATTTTCGACACCATTTTAGCAGAAGACAAAAATAATAACTGGTTTATCACAAACACATATAAAATAACACCAGAAGAACCAAAACATGGCCCAGCTCTTAGACGAAAAGATAGTGTACAAAACATTCCTTTAGACTATGTACATGCTTACGCATGTAAAGATTTGCCGGAAGAAGTAACTCTGTGGTTTAAACGTAAGCGCTCTTATGGCTGGCCCTCTCCAGTGACTTGTGAACTTTTTAAAAAGATGGGATGTTTTGTTGTAGGAGTAGGACATTTAAAAAGCTCAGAGAAAGATTTAGAGTGGAGAATATCCTTCTCATATCAGGAAAGACATCTCATGCTAAACTTAAACCCAACACAGTACAGATGTTACATACTTCTGAAGCTAATCAAAAAGGATATTTTGAAAGAATTGTTTGATTCAGACTTTATTAGTTCCTACCATTGTAAAACGGCACTGTTCTACACTATTGAGAACAATAGCCAAACAATTTGGAGACCAGAAAATGTATCAGTTTGTTTATTTTTATGTCTTCAGCAATTGTATAAATGGATAGTGGAGAAAAACTGTCCAAATTATTTCATTCCAGAGGAAAATATGTTTGAGACAAAACAGAGTGATGAACAACAAGCAGCTCAGAATGTAAAATTGGCCTTAGATAAAATTTTCTCTTCAAATTATGCTATGTTAGAAGGGTTGATAAAAGTGCTTTATAGTAATAGTTGTTTCAATGTTAAAGCTTGGGTAATG
The DNA here is from genome assembly GCA_037043455.1 of Cyrtodaria siliqua. Classification (NCBI taxonomy): domain Eukaryota; kingdom Metazoa; phylum Mollusca; class Bivalvia; order Adapedonta; family Hiatellidae; genus Cyrtodaria; species Cyrtodaria siliqua. The sequence goes on along the minus strand of JAWPHD010016135.1, from coordinate 34,628 downwards.
GAAAATAACGCGAGAGAAATGAGATCTAATTTGACTGATATGACCAGATTTGTGAGTGACATTAAGCCTTTAATTGCGACTAACATTAAAAAGGTTATCTTGTACCTAGAAGACTTTACAAAGCGTATGGAAATTATAAGCAAAGTTTTACAAAGAAAGGACCAAGTTACAACCTTCCAACCATTTACAGAGCACACTCTGTCATTACTTATGGACAACCCGTTACTTGTTCAAGATGAGAGCAACATTGACATTCTGTGTTCCAATAAGAATGTAATTCTAGAAATTATTAAGCATGTGAAACAGCACATACGTAGTAAAATTGCTTGTTTGTTTCTGGCTAAGTTTCTTCAAGATACTGGTAATAAACTACGGAATTCGCTTGAAGGAATGAAATATGAAAAAGAAGCACTTAAATTTGATGCTTGCCAGTATTATATGAAAAAGGCAAGTTTTTTTTTTAAGAAAGGTCAATATTGCTTGTGCAGTGAAACCTTAACAAAATCTATGATTATGGCTCAGCCCATTCTACTGCTGTGCAACTGTTCTAAGGGCAGTAAAATGAAAAACAATTATCAAGAAAATGTTTTAGAAGAAAGGCTACACAATGAGTTGAAAACTACTCTGACCTCTGATATGAATGCAGAAAAGTTGCTATACAAAATTCCAACTTGTCTTACATTTGAAACTTTGGAAATGAATATGGTTCCAATACCTCTTACATTTGAGGGGTACCGGTCATATGGAGTACCTACAACCACTGGAAGCCTATTCTTTAGAGACAGCTGGTATGACTGGGTAGTGACTGATCCAAGTGTTTACTTGTGGTTTCTGCAGTACAAAAATTATGAATTGCTTAATGATGTTGTAGCAGGGAACCATGCTTTGCACAAGCTGAAAGATATCATATTAGACGGTTTACTGTGTGACACAGTAGTTCATCTCGAGACGGCACTAAATGCACTGGGGCACATTTACGTCACCAAGGGGTGGTACAGACTGGCTCTACAATGCTTCGAGCAATCTTGGGTAATAAGGCCTTTGCATAATGCTGCTAAATGGCATGTAATGTTCATGCTATTTGCTGAAAAGTACATATGAGATGGCAGGAATAATGGGTCAAATAACAAAATACTTTACTTTGGACTGACATGTATAGTTATTCGTTAATAATACACCATTATAATACGAAATAGATTTGTTTGTTTGAATGGTGTTTTACATAATTTTTAGCACATGTTAGGCCATATATGACATCAATTTGTTTGTAGTAGAGACAGACCACCCAATGTTTCGTGGTTAAAACCAGATATGTATAACTCCCGCCATCCTTAAGAATCAACAAATATGAAATAGAAGTTCTTCAATGGTACTGAAATGTTCTGGGTAAAACTTTTGTTCAAAGAGACTATCAGTTTATAAATTGTCTTTAGGCAATAGAAGAACTTGTGAGAAAGCGTTCATTCTTATGAATGGCGAGAAGTATACAGTACTGGTTCAACCTAGGAACAAGAGGCCCAAGAGGGCCTGTATCGCTCTCCTGGCTATATGGTGTCAATGGTGGGGGTGAGGTTTGATTTGGTGGCAGGGGTAGGGGGGATAGAAGGATTTTGTGTCAGATATGGCAGTATCAATCTAGTTTTTAGCTAGAAGGCCAGCAGAGCTTATGGGATGGCGAGTTGTCCGTCGTCCGCCTATCCGTCTGTTAACTTTTGCCTTGTGAACACTCTAGGGCCTTCATTATTAGTTGAATCTTTACGAAACTTTGCCAGTGTCTTTATATCAATGAAAGCTCGGAAAAGTTCGAAAACCAGCCTGATCGGATAAATTTTACCGGAGTTATGGCCCTTGTTTTGCTGAAAAATAACATATTAAGCCTTGTGAACACTCTAGCACCTTCATTTATTATTTGATCTTTATCAAACTTGCAAAGATTGTTAATATCAATAAAAGCTTGTCTAAGTTCGAAAATCAGCCAGATCGGACCATTTACAGTGGAGTTATTGCCCTTGATTTAGTTAAAAATGCTATAGTTTGCCTCACTAAGACTATAGGGCCTTCATCTTTCATCCAATCATAACCAAACTTTACCAGATTGTTTATATAAATGAAAGCTCGGACAAGTTCGAAAATCAGCTAGATTGGACCATTAACAATGGAGTTATGGGCCTTGATTTAGTTAAAAATGCTATATTTTGCCTTGTTAAGATGATAGGGCCTTTATCTTTCATTTGATCTTAACCAAACTTTACCAGATTGTTTATATTAATAAAAGCTTGGACAATTTCGAAGACCAGCCAGATCGGACCTGTAACAGCAGAGTTATGGCCCTTGATTTAGTTAAAAATGCTATATTTTGCCTCGTTAATTTGATAGGCCTTCATTTTTCATCGGATCTTTACAAAAATTTACCGGATTGTTTATATATCAATGACAGCTCAAGAAAATTTTGAAAAACAGCCAGATCGGACCAGTTACAGATGAGTTATGGCCCTTGATTTAGTTAAAAATCCTATATTTTGCCTCGTTAAGATGATAGCGCCTTCATTTTTCATGCGATCTTTATGAAACTTTACCAGATTGTTAATATCAATGAAAGCTCGGTCAAGTTTGAAAATCAGCCAGATTGAACCATTTACATTGGAGTAATGGCCTTTGATTTTCTGAAATATGCTATATCTTGGCCTCATTAAGACGAAAGGGCCTTCATTTGGCCGGATTTCATTGAAACTTTGCAGGGATGATCAATACCAAGCCTAGTTGTACATAGTCACCGTGTTCCAGTTGAATGATTTTGGCGGAGTTATAGCCCTTTAAAGGATTTAATACACAAACTTTGTTCTGACTAGTTCTCCTATTAAACACAATTAAACACTAGAGGCCCAAGAGGGCCTGTGGACGCTCTACTTGCTCAAGATAAAGTTTATGTATAAGGGGCCATAAGTCTTTCAAAAGTCATTCAACCGGAACATGGTGATGATATATCTAACTAGGCTTGGTACTGATCATCCCTGCAAAGTTTCGTTGAAATCCAGCCAGAGGTTCATGAGAACAAGTCTAGACAAAGTTAGTGTATCAAAACCTTTAAGGGCTCATAACTCTGCCAAAATTCATTCAACCAGAACATGGCAATGACAGGTGCAACCAGGCTTAGTACTGATCATCCTCACCAAGATTCGCTGAAATCTGGCAAAGAGTTCAGAAGAGACTAATCTGGACAAAGTTTGTGTATTAAAACATTTAAAGGGTCACAACTCTGCCAAAAATCATTCAAACAAAATATGATGATGATATGCACAACTAGGCTTGATACTGATCAGCCTTGTCAAGTTTCGTCTATATCCAGCCAGGGGTTCAGGAGAATTACCCCGGAAAAAAATTGTGGTATCAAAATCCTTTAAAGGGCCATAACTCTGCCAAATGTCTGTAAACTGGAACTAGGCTTGGTGCTGATCATCCCTGCAAAGTTTCATTGAATTCTGGTGAGGGGTTCAGGAGAAATAGATCAGGCAAAGTTTGTGTATTAAAATCTTTAAAGGGCCATAATTCTGCCAAAAAAATAATAAAACCAGAACACGGCAATGATTTGCAACACTAGACATGGAATTGATCATCTCTAAAAAGTTTCGTTTAAATCCGGCCAGGGGTTCAGGAGAACTAGTCGGAACAAAGGAAGGGGTATAAAAACCACTTCCGAACCCCCGCACCTCCTAACCCCGAACCCTTTACGGAAATTAAAAATATGTATAACTGACAATAAACGAATCATACCGTTATAATTTTAACTGATATGCATGTATTTAATGTACATATATATATGGTTAGTATTTGATGGCCTTAATTAAAGTATTTGTGACAAAATTGCTATTTTATTCATCGCTAAGGGTATAAAACCCACTTCCATTCCGTACCGAACCCTAAATCTCCGAACCCCTAGTTTTTGAACGATACGAGGGTTCAACGCTTTAATTATGTAAAGTTTAGCATTCATAAACTAACTAACCTCATTATAAATGTAATTTCCAGTCTTGGTTTCTTTTATTAATGGAGATACAGTCATTTGTTTACCTTCTTTTTTTACCGATACCGAACCTTAATCTAAAAATAATTACGGTGTCGTTCGAATAACACGTGATATGAAAATCGCATGTTTCAATTGTTTTATTAATGAGGCAACACATGCCTTTATCTATGCTTATCAATTCGGAAAACACTAACTAATTAAATCAGTCATTGATTGGGAATCATTGATTGGTGAGCTAAAATCACATCTAATCATATCATAAAGCCTTGACACAAACAAACAGGTATATATTACTTGACTACACTAATTGGTGAACTAAAATCAGTCACAGGATAAAGTCGAAAAACAAACAAACGTTGAAAATAACTCATGTGTTCAGGTTTCAATTGTTTTGTTAATGAGGCAGCACATGCCTTTATCTATGCTTATCAATTGGGAAAACACTAACTAATTAAATCAGTCATTGATTGGGAATCATTGATTGGTGAGCTAAAATCACATCTAATCATATCATAAAGCCTTGACACAAACAAACAGGTATATATTACTCGACTACACTAATTGGTGAACTTAAATCAGTCACAGGATAAAGTCGAAAAACAAACAAACGTTGAAAATAACCCATGTGTTCAGGTTCACCACACTGGCGAAGACCATTGAGTGACTTCATATCGCAATATTGCCGACGAAAATGTTTATGTCATAGATAGCTTAACGGCTACGAAAGAGGGATTAAGCACTTCCTTGCAAATACAACTTTGTCATATTTATGCATGTGGTAAAAAAATACATTTTTAGTTTCGCGACCTAATGTCCAACCGCAAACAAATGGCGTCGACTGTGGCATTTTCGCTATTGCTTTTTGTACAGAGTTTTGTTTCAATGGCCCAACAGGAGTTAAAACTGCCAGCTTTGATTTATTGCAAATGAGACAGCATCTTGTTCAGTGTATAGAAAGTTTACAAATGAAACCATTTTCCAGACTGATTACATATAAGCTTAAGTTAAAAAAGAAACAAAACAAATTAGCAGATATCCAAATAGATATGGATTGTTCATCATGCTCATTTCCAAATGCGTTAGATAACATGCTTCAGTGTGAACAGTGTGATGAATGGTTTCATTTAAAGTGTGCTGCATTTGTTCGGGCATCTGGATATGCAAAAGGTGCAGGTGATCAGTCAGTTGCATGTAATAAAGAGTAATTTAGATATTGCTTTATGTAGAGTACAGTGGATAATACGACAGTCTTTACTGAAGTTACATTTTCAGTTGTTATTATTGTTTACACTTGTTATTGCATTTACATTTGTTATTGTGTTTTACCATTTGTTACTTATATCTGCTATTTTTAAATGTGCTAACGGATGACGGGTCTACAGTACTGGTTCTACCCAGTCGAAAATGGGGTGGTCTGTCTTGTGCCGAAATTACGTAAAACATATTAAACAAACAAAATTAACAATAACAAAAAAATGGGGTATGGTATGGTATGGTATGGTATGTGATTTTCATAGCACGTGTTATTCGAACGACACCGTAATTATTTTTAGATTAGGGTTCGGTATCGTAAAAAAAAGGTAAACAAATGGCTGTATATCCATTAATAAAAGAAACCAAGACTGGAAATTACATTTATAATGAGGTTAGTTAGTTTATGAATGCTAACTCCTATCGCTCAAAAACTAGGGGTTCGGAGATTTCGGGTTCGGTACGGAATGGAAGTGGGTTTTATACCCTTAGCGATGAATAAAAAGCAATTTTGTCACAAATACTTTAATTAAGGCAATCAAATACTAACCATATATATATGTACATTAAATACATGCATACCAGTTAAAATTATAACGGTGTGATTCGTTTATTGTCGGTTATACATATTTTTAATTTCCGTAAAGGGTTCGGAGGTGCGGGGGTTCGGAAGTGGTTTTTATACCCCTTCGGAACAAAGTGTGTGTATTAAAACCTTTAAAGGGCCATAACTCTGCCAAAAATCATTTAACCGGAACACGGCGATGATTTGCACAACTAGACATAGAATCGATCATCCCTAAAAAGTTTCGTTTAATCTGGCCAGTGGTTCAGTAGAAGTAGTCAGAAAAAAGTTTTGGTATTAAAACCTTTGAAGGGCTATATCTCTGCCAAAATCATTCAACTAGGCTTGGTACTGATCATCCCTGCAAAGTTTCAATGAAATCTGGCCAAATGAAGGCCCTTTCGTCTTAATGAGGCCAAGATATAGCATATTTCAGAAAATCAAGGGCCATGAGTCATGAGTCCGATGTAAATGGTCCAATCTGGATGGTTTTCAAACCTGTTCAAGCTTTCATTGATATTAACAATCTGGTAAAGTTTCTTAAAGATCGGATGAAAGATGAAGGCCCTATTGTCTTAACAAGGCAAAATATAGGATTTTTAACTAAATCAAGGGCCATAACTCCATTGTTTCTGGTCTGATCTGGCTTTTTTTTTTTTTTTCTGAGCTTTCATTGATATTAACAATGTGGTAAAGTTTGGTAAAGATAGGATGAAAAATGAAGGCCCTATTGTGTCACAAAATGTCACGGGTAGAGCGTACTGGTCGTACATAGCTCTTGTAAGTTATCGGTTACACCCAAATCTATTGTTCGAGTTGAAACAATTTCACAATATTCATGATTTATTCATGTAACACGTAAAAGCGTGCACATTTTAAGGGGCCGCCAGAGAGGACGTGTCATAAGTTTAGTTTTGTGCTAATGCATGTAAACGTATAGGTATATTTTCCTTAAACGGCAAAATTGTATAAGGGGCCTCTCGTGTAGATTCAATACTGCAGATTTAGCCACGTTTGTCACGGACTGAACGGGGGAAATAATGATTTGGGCGTAATGTTTGCTATAAAACCCATTGTCTTCTAGCTCTCGCCGGGAGGATCAATAGTACTTTGTTGGAACAGAGATTGGACGGCAAATTTCACAGGCAACATGTGGTTAGTAGTTTTATTAAACTTTTATCGTACATTTGTATTCAGTGGGCGGCACCATCTTGTTTGGTGGTAACGACATCCGGTTAACATTGATGTATCTAACTAGGCTTGGTACTGATCATCCCTGCAAAGTTTCGTTGAAATCCAGCCAGAGGTTCATGAGAACAAGTCTAGACAAAGTTAGTGTATCAAAACCTTTAAGGGCTCATAACTCTGCCAAAATTCATTCAACCAGAACATGGCAATGACAGGTGCAACCAGGCTTAGTACTGATCATCCTCACCAAGATTCGCTGAAATCTGGCAAAGAGTTCAGAAGAGACTAATCTGGACAAAGTTTGTGTATTAAAACATTTAAAGGGTCACAACTCTGCCAAAAATCATTCAACCAAAATATGATGATGATATGCACAACTAGGCTTGATACTGATCAGCCTTGTCAAGTTTCGTCTATATCCAGCCAGGGGTTCAGGAGAATTACCCCGGAAAAAAAATTGTGGTATCAAAATCCTTTAAAGGGCCATAACTCTGCCAAATGTCTGTAAACTGGAACTAGGCTTGGTGCTGATCATCCCTGCAAAGTTTCATTGAATTCTGGTGAGGGGTTCAGGAGAAGTAGATCAGACAAAGTTTGTGTATAAAAATCTTAAAAGAGCCATAATTCTGCCAAAAAAATAATAAAACCAGAACACGGCAATGATTTGCAACACTAGACATGGAATTGATCATCTCTAAAAAGTTTTGTTTAAATCCGGCCAAGGGTTCAGGAGAACTAGTCGGAACAAAGTGTGTGTATTAAAACCTTTAAAGGGCCATAACTCTGCCAAAAATCATTTAACCGGAACACGGTGATGATTTGCACAACTAGACATAGAATCGATCATCCCTAAAAAGTTTTGTTTAATCTGGCCAGTGGTTCAGTAGAAGTAGTCAGAAAAAAGTTTTGGTATTAAAACCTTTGAAGGGCTATATCTCTGCCAAAATCATTCAACTAGGCTTGGTACTGATCATCCCTGCAAAGTTTCAATGAAATCTGGCCAAATGAAGGCCCTTTCGTCTTAATGAGGCCAAGATATAGCATATTTCAGAAAATCAAGGGCCATGAGTCATGAGTCCGATGTAAATGGTCCAATCTGGATGGTTTTCAAACCTGTTCAAGCTTTCATTGATATTAACAATCTGGTAAAGTTTCTTAAAGATCGGATGAAAGATGAAGGCTCTATCGTCTTAACAAGGCAAAATATAGGATTTTTAACTAAATCAAGGGCCATAACTCCATTGTTTCTGGTCCGATCTGGCTGGTTTTTTGAATTTTCCTGAGCTTTCATTGATATTAACAATGTGGTAAAGTTTGGTAAAGATAGGATGAAAAATGAAGGCCCTATCGTCTTAACGAGGCAAAATAGAGCAATATAGCATTTTTAACAAAATCAAGAGCCATAACTCCGCTATTACTGATTCGATCTGGCTGGTTTTTCGAACTTGATCAAGCTTTCATTGATATTAACAATCTGATAAAGTTTGGTAAAGATCGGATGAAAAATGAAGGCCCTATCGTCATAACGAGGCAAAATATAGCATTTTGAACTAAATCAAGGGCCATAACTCCGCTGTTTGTGGTCCGATATGAATGGTTTTCGAATTTGTCCAAGCTTTCATTTATATTAACAATCTGATAAAGTTTGGTAAAGATCGGATGAACAATTAAACCCCTATCGTCTTAACGAGGCAAAATATAGCATTTTTAACTAAATCAAGGGCCATAACTCCGCTGTTACTGGTCCGATATGGCTGTTTTTAGAACTTGTTCGAGCTTTCAATGACATTAACAACCTAATAAAGATTGGTAAAGATCGGATGAACAATGAAGCCCCTATCGTCTTAACGAGGCAAAATATAGCATTTTTAACTAAATCAAGGGCCATAACTCCGCTGTTACTGGTCCGATAAGGCTGGTTTTCGAACTTGTTCGAGCTTTCAACGACATTAACAATCTTGTAAAGATTGGTAAAGATCGGAGGAACAATGAAGCCCCTATCGTCTTAACGAGGCAAAATATAGCATTTTTAGCTAAATCAAGGGCCATAAACTTGTCCGAGCTTTCATTGATATTAACAATCTGTGCAAGTTTGGTAAAGATCAAATAATAAATGAAGGTGCTAGAGTGTTCACAAGGCTTAATATGGCATTTTTCAGCAAAACAAGGGCCATAACTCCGGTGAAATTTATCCAATCCGACTGGTTTTCGAACTTGTCCGAGCTTTAATTGATATAAAGACACTGGCAAAGTTTCGTAAAGATTCAATTTATAATGAAGGCCCTAGAGTGTTCACAAGGCAAAAGTTAACAGACGGACGGACGACGGATGGACGGACGACAGACGACGGACAACTCGCCATCCCATAAGCTCTGCTGGCCTTCGGTCAGTAGAGCTAATAAAACCAGTCTAAGACTGTTCTGACGAAAAACTTGCTATCTTCACCCACTCACTCTCTCAGTGCTTAACAGCTCAATTTTGCTGATGTTGGAGTATTAATTTTCATCTTCAACGAATCTATGTATTTACAAAATATGATAGACTTATGTCTACAAAGTCAAACAACCAAGGCAAGCTGATTTAATTGTAATTAATTTTAATTTCAAAATCAAAGATTATACATGCATAAAGCAGAGGGATGGCGTGGCGCAGTCGGTAGTACGGCGCATTTGTAACCGGAGGCCCCGGGTTCAATCCTCCCGGGTGCCACTGAGTTTCGTCGGTGTGTTCTTGGGCAAGACACTTTCCCTTAGCCACGTCCGTCGGATGGGGACGTAAACCGGGCGGTCCCGTGTATCGGTCTATCCTTCGAGCACGTTAAAGAACCATAGGAATCTATTCGATAATAAGAATAGGGCACGGTTCCCAGATTCCTATGTATCCCTCTCTCTGGTGCGGCTCTAAATAATCTATACTGTGTTGATGAGCCTTAAACAACATTCAATTCAATTCAAACAAAAGTAATGGCTGTAATGTGTAAAGTATAAAGGTACATACGATGGTAATGAAGCAGGTAAAGAAGGGCTGGTATTCGGGGAGGTATAAAGGTACATACAATGGTAATGAAGCAGGTGAAGACGGGCTGGTATTCGGAGAGTATAAAGGTACATACGATGGTAATGAAGCAGGTGAAGATGGGCCGGTATTCGGGGAGGTATAATGGTACATACGATGGTAATGAAGCAGGTGAAGACGGGCTGGTATTCGGGGAGGTATAATGGTACATACGATGGTAATGAAGCAGGTGAAGACGGGCTGGTATTCGGGGAGGTATAAAGGTACATACGATGGTAATGAAGCAGGTGAAGACGGGCTGGTATTTGGGGAGGTATAAAGGTACATACGATGGTAATGAAGCAGGTGAAGACGGGCTGGTATTCGGGGAGGTTGCCCAGTTTTCTCCTGACCTATGTCCGTGCAATATTACCTAAGGCGTGCACTGTAATAGGCAAACAGCACAAAATATGCATGAGAATGCAAGAAAAAACATATCTGTGAAAATGATTTGTGCAAAAGATGGCAAGTTTGATTGGCCACTTAGATAAAGACAGGTTTAGCTATTACTATAGAGGACAAAGGAGAAAGCGAGTAAAAAATCAATACCCAGTCTAACACCCGTCATATGCATGACCGATTAATGGAATAAACAGGAAATTATTAGCAAGGTCATGCAATTTGACAAATTTTACAATCAGCTGGTAGATTAAATTGCATCATACATTTATGTTGTGTTAATAACTTAAAAAAGAAATGTCACCAATACATGACAAATGCCCTCGAAAATTTTGACTCATTTGACCTTTCACCTCCAAGTGTGACCTTGACCTTTGAGGTACAGACCTAATTTTTGCACAACACACACCTTCTCATTGTGGTTTCATGGAAATCCCTTTAGTTCTTTCAAAGTTATGGCTGAGACATGATTGTTTACGACAGAATGACGAACGGAAAAAACTGACGAATCCGATTGTGGCCAACATTTTTGTGAAATTTCATGGAAATCCCTTCAGTTCTTTCAAAGTTATGGCTCAGACATGATTGTTAAGGATGGAATTGGTTCTGACAGAAGGACAAACGTACGGATGGTGTGATTAATATCCCTTTGGGGGCATAACAAACACTGTGTAAATACTGCTATGTGTGTGCATTCAACCCATGGCTTTATGCTGCGGCAAACTTGATTTGGCAACATGATCGCCACAGTGTGACTCTAAAGTTCTATATTTAATCCCAGATTGTGTTAGATGGTAAGCAGGGTTATAGTATTTCCAAACATTTATGATTTAAAGACCACTTTAACTTGAAATTTCAGGTAACGAGTTTGTGCCATTAAGAAAATATTTGGCTCCAATTTTTTCACTTTGGCTTTATTTTTTTCATTTGGCGAAAGTAGTTGCCCTCAGAAAGCAAGAGCACCACCTAATGGGGCATATACGCCCGTCGTTGGCAAGGTTAAGTTCCAGGTTAAACCTTTTTTCAAAGGGAAATAATTCAAAAAATATAAATCAGAGTTATAGGCCTTCTTAAGATGCATTAATTAGATCATGTTGAAGATGTGTGTAAAGTTTCATTGTTCTACACCTAATACTTTGAAAGTTATTAGCCACAGTCACTTGTAAAAGGCAATGTTAAGTTCCAGGCTAAACCTTTTTTCAAAGGGCCATTAGGGGAACAATTAAAAAATATGAACAGAGTTGTGTGCCTTTATCAGATGTATTCATTGGTGAAGATGTTTACAAAGTTTCATTGTTGTATATTATACTTTGAAAGTTATTAGCCAGACTGACAAATAACGACATAATACGTCACTATGTATATGTGTATAAAAACAAGCCCTCTTACCACTACTACTACTTCTCACTCTCCTCTTCAAGTCTGTCTACTTAGAAGCATTCTTGGATTCAAGGTTAAAGTAGAAATCTGAAGACAGGTTTCAGTAGTTTGGGAAAAATGCTTGCTGCATGTTTCAGCTTGAGAAAATCTGAATGTATAAAGGTTAAAGAAATTAGCCCACCACATAACAGTAAAATTACATTAAACAAGAGGTCAATGACCTTGAAGCTCTACTGATTGATTTTGATTTCAAGAAGTAGTCGCTACAAACTTGTTTTTTGGCTGACCTGAAATTTTGCTAGGATCAATTAGAAATCAAGAGCAACATTCCTGTGAAGTTTCATGACAATCCGTGGAGTAGTTACAGAGGATTAATCGCTACAAGTTTTTACTAGATAACGCTATGTAAACAAAGATGGCCGCTGACAGCCATGTTTAACATCGAATTAAAACGATTTTCGACAAGGACCAACATCATGTCATGCTGATCATTTTAGAAAAAGTCCCATATCAATATCACTTATAGTTTTCAAGAAGTAGTCGCTACAAATTTGTTTCTTGAAAATATATTTTTAGCCGTGGCGGCCATCTTGAATTTCCGGCCGACCTAAAAAATTCTGGGATCAATTAGACATCAAGAGCAACATTCCTGTGAAGTTTCATAAAAATTCGTCAAGTAGTTTCAGAGGAGTAGTCGCTACAAGTTTTTACTATATAAATCTATGTAAACAAAGATGGCCACTAGCGGCCATGTTTAAAGTCGTATCAATTAAATTTCGACAAGGATCAACATCATTTCATGCTGATCGTTTTAGAAAACGTCCCATATCAATATCACTTATAGTTTTCAAGAAGTAGTCGCTACAAATTTATTTATTTTAAATCTATTTTTAGCCGTGGCCGCCACCTTGAATTTCCGGCCAGCCTGAACTTTTTCTAGGATCAACTAGACATCAAGAGCAACATTCCTGTGAAGTTTCATGAACATCTGTCAAGTAGTTTCAAAACCATTACCTCCACAATCATCATCATGTAAACAAAAATGGCCACTGGCAGCCATGTTTAATGTCGAATCAAAATAATGTTCGACTAGTTTCAACATCATGTCATGCTGATCATTTTAGAAAAAGTCCCATATCAATATCACTTATATTTTCAAGAAGTAGTCGCTACAAACTTGTATTTTAAAAATCTATTTTTAGCTTTGGCGGCCATCTTGGATTTCACATCAACATGAATTTTTGCTAGGATCAACTAGACTTCATGGGCAACATTTCTGTAAAGTTTCAGAGGTGTAGTCGCTACAAATAAAAGTTTACGGACAGACGGACAGACAGACAGACAGACGGACGCCATGGCATAAGCTGCTGATCTCTGATCAGTCGAGCTAAAAACTGTTTATCAAAACTCTATCCAGGTGTACAGGTCATATAACAGTGCATGTGTCGATTAAAAGTAAAGGTTTATTCACGGTTTCTTATAAATAATGTGTTGAAATATGCTTAAAATGTATTACTGAGTATGTAACTCGTAATTTGGTTGATAACTCGTAATTTGGTTGGTAACTCGTAATTTGGTTACTCGTAATTTGGTTGATAACTTGTAATTTGGTTGGTAACTCGTAATTTGGACTCGTAATTTGGTTGATAACTCGTAATTTGGTTGGTAACTTGTAATTTGGTTACTCGTAATTTGGTTGGTAACTCGTAATTTGACGCTCCAGTTTTGGGGTTTGATCTGGCTGGTTATAGCCATGTATATTATGTCTATAGAGTTTGGATTCTCAAAATGTCAGTTGAATTACAAGTAATCATAAGTAGGTTTAAAAACAATGTACATATGTTGTAAAAATTGGCCATTTTTGGCGGGATAGCTACTTTAAAATTATTAATAATTTTGGTATTTCTGTTAAACTTATCAAAACCATTGATTGTTTTCTGACAGTATAAACAATTGTATTGAATGTTGTATAACAGCTCAATGATACATCATCATTAAAGGTTACTCAGAGCCGCCCCAGAGGAATGCAAGAACCTGTTCTATTCTAACAATAAAAGTTATGGTTCTTTAACAGGCTGGGTGGATAGACTCCAATACACGGGACCGCCCGGTTTACATCCCCATCTGACTCACAGTGCTAGGTGAAAGTGTCTTGCCCGAGAACTCACCGAGAAATCAGACTAGAAATCTCTGTGGCATGTGAGGTGGATGCTCTACCAATAAGCCACTACCACGGTGGGAAATTAAGAACGTGATTTGGAAAACTTTCCGTTTTGTATATTTGCTTTGTTTTAAATAACTAGAGAACAAATGAAGCGACACATAAATACAAAGTCCCTATTTTAGGGATCTTATTACGGGACATGCAGATACAAAGGACCTATTACACTGGTAATTGTTTAAAGTAGCTATTCCACCAACAACAGGCAAATTTTGGATGATATGTACATTGTTTCTAAACCTACTGACAACGACGTACATACATAACTTACATAATTTAAGAATCCAAACTCTATAAACACCATATAAATGGCTTAAACCAGACAGGTCAAATCCCAAAACTAGAGCATCCAAATAAGAGCCACCAACTCATAATTAATTTTGCGCATAATCAATCATGGGTATTTTTAGAACCCGTGAAAAAACTTTACTTTTAATCAGCATAGATACATTACCATATGACCCGAACACCTGGATAGAGTTTTGATACACGGTTGTGTAGTGTAATTTTGCCATTATTTGTGGGGTTAGTTTCTTTAATTTAAGTACCGTAGTTAAAACATTTAAAATGTTTATCTTTTATGATTTTATGAGGAAAACTCTCAGTACCATAAAAGTTACATTTATCCTTTGGGTTGTACTTAGTTTGAAGGTCATACTGGAATACTGAAAAAAATAAACAGTAATCTATAAAAAAAAAAAAAAATATTAAGTAAAATTAACCTTTAGCTAATGTGACGAGGTCGTCTATTGCTTGTATCTTCCAGTCAAACTCAGACATCTTGTCAGCAAGTTGACACTCTAGTTCCTTCTTCTCTGCCTTCCTCTCAATCTGGGAAAGTAATAATAATGTTGATGATAATGATGATGGTGATGATGATGATTGTGGAGGTAATGGTGATGATGATGATGGGGATGATGATGATTGTGGTTGTAATGGTCTCACACCTCAATTAATTTTCCCATAGGGTTACTGTACAGCCTTTTCCAACATCTGAGCTTCAAAGCAGGCCAGCAGACATTGTTGTTGGTTTAATATCGTCAGTATAGCCAAGATCAGTAATTTAAAACAATAAAATACATAAGTTAGCCAGGTTGGGTTTTTTTCTCGCTCATGTTTATGTGACACCTATGGAAAATACACAATTCATACACTAGCCAGCTGAATATGTGGTGATTAGGTCAAACACTTCTGAAATTTGAATGAAACCTCATATCAACATGGGATTTTCTGTATCATCTGTCTTTCACACTGCAGATGTATGCTAAAGCAAAGAAAAACCTATTTTTCAAATTAAAAATTGCCTAAAATTGAGAAAAAAATAGAATTTTCTGTCTCTAGGTCCGTGAGCTTTCAGGGGAGATAATAGAGGTGTGAGACCTGAAGAGAGTAAATATTTTTAGCAAAATCATCCATAACATAATATTTAGTAGCTATGTGCAGTACCTATACAGTATGACCATAAGCATGCCTCTATCATATTTAGAAGTGAAATAATTCAGGATTATGTGATTGAGAGTAACGCGTGGATTCGACAAGTTCTCGCTGTAAAATAAAAGTGAGAAAATGTTTTCATAACATATAGCATTTGTGTAATAACTCCACCATTTTTGCCTCAATCTTCATGAGATTTTCATCAAAATCTCCTTTTGTCATCTGCTATCATATGATTATGATTAAAGCAATATTAGTTTATGTCATGGTATCAGACATATGTATTTAATGATCAACTGCTGAAATCTAAAGAAGAAAAATATCATTTCTTCCTGTATCCATGGTAACAAGATAAAAGTCTAAAGTATACCAGTCAATAACTATGCATTTAGATTCTGCATGTCAAACAAACCACCAACTAAGCTTAGATATGAGAATATGAAGTATCACTTGAATTTTGGCGGTATTCTGCCTTTAACATAAAAAGACAGTGTTTTATTGTCCCTTATCAGTGTTTTATTGGCCCTTATCAGTGTTTTATTGACTCTTATCAGTGTATTTTGTTTGTTTTTGACTGGATGAAAAATCAACCAATAATATGTCCGTAGCCAGTTTACTGGTCCGGCTGCATATAATCTAAATGATGGCGGCGATAATTAAGACAACATCTGATTAATATGATTATTGTCCCCTACCGGTCCGGACAACTTGGCACAAATATTCACCATAATGGGAGGGCGTGTCGAGCGCAAGACCCAGGTCCGTAGGTCAAAGGTCAAAATACTATAACCATATGGACACGTGGTTTATAAAAACAAACTATTTAAGAATTAAATATATTTAATGCATTATACAATAACGTTCTATAAACATCTTGACATAAGTTATGGTAGTTTTGGTTCACTAATATAATCAGTTATCAGATCAAAATGTGTGCTTGCAAGATAGAATGATGACAGCACTAACCTACTACATTCAGAAGGTATTTGTAGATAATAGTTCACTGGGTGATGTACTATCAGATTGCAAGTATGGTGCAATTAAATATTAACTTAATAGAATAGAGTTGAGTGACAGATATCACCTGATGCAATGATATAGGCGCCTTAAGAAATGAAACAATCTGAATTATTTGGGAATCTTCCCACCTGCATGTTATTGTATTACACTATATTGCATTACACTATATTATATTACACTATATTGCATTACACTATATTGTAGTACACCATATTGTATTACACCATATTGTATTACACCATATTGCATTACACTATATTGTATTACACCATATTGCATTACACTATATTGTTGTACACTATATTGTATTACACCATATTGTAGTACACCATATTGCATTACACTATATTGTATTACACTATATTGCATTACACTATATTGTATTACACCATATTGCATTACACCATATTGCATTACACCATATTGCATTACACTATATTGTATTACACTATATTGTATTACACTATATTCTATTACACCATATTGTATTACACCATATTGCATTACACCATATTGTATTACACCATATTGCATTACACTATATTGTATTACACCATATTGCATTACACCATATTGCATTACACTATATTGCAGTACACTATATTGTATTACACCATATTGTATTACACTATATTGCATTACACTATATTGTATTACACTATATTGCAGTACACTATATTGTATTACACCATATTGTATTACACCATATTGTATTACACTATATTGCAGTACACTATATTGTATTACACTATATTGTATTACACTATATTATATTACACCATATTGCATTACACTATATTGCAGTACACTATATTATATTACACAATATTGTATTACACTATATTGCATTACACTATATTGCATTACACTACATTGCATTACACTATACTGCATTACACTATATTGTATTACACTATATTATATTACACCATATTGTATTACACCATATTGTATTACACTATATTGTATTACACTATATTATATTACACCATATTGCAGTACACTATATTGTATTACACAATATTGTATTACACTATATTATATTACACTATATTGCATTACACTACATTCCATTACACTATATTGCAGTACACTATATTGTATTACACTATATTGTATTACACTATATTATATTACACCATATTGTATTACACTATATTGCAGTACACTATATTATATTACACAATATTGTATTACACTATATTATATTACACTATATTGCATTACACTATTTTGCAGTACACTATATTGCAGTACACTATATTATATTACACTATATTGTATTACACCATATTGTATTACACTATATTGCAGTACACTATATTGCATTACACCATATTGTATTACACTATATTGCAGTACACCATATTGCATTACACCATATTGTATTACACTACATTGCAGTACACTATATTATATTACACTATATTGTATTACAGCATATTGCATTACACCATATTGTATTACACTATATTGCATTACACTATATTGTAGTACACCATATTGTATTACACCATATTGTATTACACCATATTGTATTACACCATATTGCATTACACTATATTGTATTACACTATATTGCAGTACACTATATTATATTACACTATATTGTATTACACCATATTGTATTACACTATATTGCAGTACACTATATTGCATTACACCATATTGTATTACACTATATTGCAGTACACCATATTGCATTACACCATATTGTATTACACTATATTGCAGTACACTATATTATATTACACTATATTGTATTACACCATATTGCATTACACCATATTGTATTACACTATATTGCATTACACTATATTGTAGTACACCATATTGTATTACACCATATTGTATTACACCATATTGTATTACACCATATTGCATTACACCATATTGTATTACACCATATTGCATTACACTATATTGTTGTACACTATATTGTATTACACCATATTGTAGTACACCATATTGCATTACACTATATTGTATTACACTATATTGCATTACACTATATTGTATTACACCATATTGCATTACACCATATTGCATTACACTATATTGTATTACACTATATTGTATTACACTATATTGTATTACACTATATTATATTACACCATATTGCATTACACTATATTGCAGTACACTATATTATATTACACAATATTGTATTACACTATATTGCATTACACTATATTGCATTACACTACATTGCATTACACTATACTGCATTACACTATATTGTATTACACTATATTATATTACACCATATTGTATTACACCATATTGTATTACACTATATTGTATTACACTATATTGTATTACACTATATTATATTACACCATATTGCAGTACACTATATTGTATTACACAATATTGTATTACACTATATTATATTACACTATATTGCATTACACTACATTCCATTACACTATATTGCAGTACACTATATTGTATTACACTATATTGTATTACACTATATTATATTACACCATATTGTATTACACTATATTGCAGTACACTATATTATATTACACAATATTGTATTACACTATATTATATTACACTATATTGCATTACACTATTTTGCAGTACACTATATTGCAGTACACTATATTATATTACACTATATTGTATTACACCATATTGTATTACACTATATTGCAGTACACTATATTGCATTACACCATATTGTATTACACTATATTGCAGTACACCATATTGCATTACACCATATTGTATTACACTATATTGCAGTACACTGTATTGCATTACACTATATTGTATTACACTATATTGCAGTACACTATATTATATTACACTATATTATATTACACCATATTGTATTACACTATATTGCAGTACACTATATTATATTACACTATATTGTATTACACTATATTGCAGTACACTATATTATATTACACTATATTGTATTACACTATATTTCAGTACACTATATTGTATTACACTATATTGTATTACACTATATTGCATTACACTATATTGTATTACACTATATTGCAGTACACTATATTATATTACACTATATTGCAGTACACTATATTATATTACACTATATTGTATTACACTATATTGCAGTACACTATATTGTATAACACTATATTGCAGTACACTGTATTGCATTACACTATATTGTATTACACTATATTGCAGTACACTATATCATATTACACTATATTGCAGTACACTATATTATATTACACTATATTGTATTACACTATATTGCAGTACACTATATTGTATTACACTATATTGCAGTACACTGTATTGCATTACACTATATTGTATTACACTATATTGCAGTACACTGTATTGCATTACACTATATTGTATTACACTATATTGCAGTACACTATATTATATTACACTATATTATATTACACTATATTATATTACACCATATTGTATTACACTATATTGCAGTACACTATATTATATTACACTATATTGTATTACACTATATTGCAGTTCACTATATTATATTACACTATATTGTATTACACTATATTGCATTACACTATATTGTATTACACTATATTGCAGTACACTATATTGCATTACACTATATTGTATTACAATATATTGCAGTACACGATATTGTATTACACTATATTGTATTACACTATATTGCAGTACACTAAATTATATTACACCATATTGTATTACACTATATTGCAGTACACGATATTGTATTACACTATATTGTATTACACTATATTGCAGTACACTATATTATATTACACCATATTGTATTACACTATATTGCAGTACACTGTATTGCAGTACACTATATTGTATTACACTATATTGCATTACACTATATTGTATTACACCATATTTTATTACACTATATTGCATAACAATATATTGCATTACACTATATTGTATTACACTATATTGCATTACACTGTATTGCATTACACTATATTGTATTACACTATATTGCAGTACACTATATTATATTACACTTAATATTGTATTACACTATATTGTATTACACCACATTTTCAACATCAATCACACGACTAAAATATCTCTTCCCTACAATATTGCAATGAGAAATCATATATATACTGAAAGGAAAAAGAAACGTGAAAAGGGAATTTTTGCTATATATATTATATGTACTGCACACTTAATTCCATATATATTCCAAGGAAATCCCAAGATGTTTTGTAAAAAGAAAAGTTGCAGTTAGTTAGAGAAAGGACACAACTGTGTTGTTGTAGTCATTTTAATCACAGTACACATTATAACAAGAAATTCATAAATGTTGAAGTTTCGCTTCAATACTGTATTAAACAAGCATTCAAATTCCCATTTAAAAATGTTCTTCGCGTGCTTTAAACCTTATATGTTTATGAAAGATTTAGTATATTTATTACGATAAAGACCGGAAGTCAACAAGGAGGTGTTTCCTTTAGAAAATTGAAGATTGAAAAGAGACAGTTAAACTGTGTATCATAGCTATATAAGCTTGCAAAAAAAATAAGTTGTTTGTGCTAAAGAGTTATTACACAAAAATGTCATTTCCTGGTAGGAGAGCTGGAGAACTTGGTGTCCCTAGGAATGTGAAATCAGAGGAACTGTTTGACCTTTTTTGCCAACCATGTAGTGACGACGGTCAGCAGGAATCCGCAGTGGGATTTTGTGTGGATTGTTGTGAATACTTGTGTACGGAATGTTATAAGTGTCATTGCAGACCACGTCAGATGAAACATCATGTTCTACAAGACAAGACAACCATGCCAAGAAGTATGCCCCAGACCAAAACCCTGGATGAGACCATCAACAAATGTCCCCAACATCAAGGTGAGGCTATTACATTTAACTGTAGGTCACATGACCAGCTTGTCTGTGGCATCTGTGTCGGAACTGACCATAGAAGTTGTGACGATATCAGCTATGTGGAAAAGGAGTATGAAGTTTTAGAAAAGAAACTTTCCGACATTGAGCAGCAAATTGACAGCAATACAAGAACAACTGAACAAAATGTTGCAGATATAAGCACATATTGCTCTGATGCAGTAGAAAGCATTGACAAGTTTAGACAAGAAATAAATCGCTTTTTAGACAAACTTGAACATGAAGTTATTAATGAGACAAACAGGATACAAGATGAAGATCAGGTAAACATGACCTCAGTTGCTGCCAAATTAGACGACATGAGAAATGAAATCCATTCTACAACATCCAACCTCGATACTTTACGCAAAACTAAACAAAACAGGAAACTGTTTCCTGCTATGGACAGAACCAAACTTGAAATGAAAACAATAGCGGATGGTCTTACCCAGATAGAGACTAACAACAAGATTCGGAGGTACAGGTTTGTGCCAGAAAAACAGATACAAGATTTGATGGGGAACCTGGCCAGCGTGACCACACTGGGAATTCTATCGCCGATAAATGAACCAAATGACAACAAAATTACACAACAGACAGAACTAAAAGAAAGCAAAATAAAACAAACACTGGAGCAGTCAAATGACAGCAAAGTAATACAAACAGAAATATTCAATGACAGCAAAGTAATGCAAACAGAGATATCCAATGACAACAAAGTAACGCAAACAATGATATCCAATGCCAGCACAGCAATGCAAGAAGAGATACCAAATGACCAAAAGGCATCAAAAAAAGAAACAGAGATATCCGTTCCCAGAACCGCAACACACAATAAAGACATCAATGTCAAATCATCCAAGGACCAGGTTAACTGCGATATTACAGGCTCAACTCTGCTTGATGACAACCAACTTGTCATTGTTGACATACACAACAATAATGTCAAATTAGTGGATACAAAACAAAACAAAATAATATCTGCAGAACAGTTGTCATCAAATCCATGGGATATAACTAATGTGAACAACACCCAAGTTGCTGTGACATTACCTAACCAGAATAAAATCCAGTTTCTGTCAGTAGTATCCCGATCCCTGTCCAAAGGTCAAGAGATAAAGGTCAATGGAAAGTGTCGTGGTATAGTACATAATGATGGGACACTGATAGTGACATTTGTGGGGCCACCTAAGGTGGATATAATCAACATGACCGGCACCGTGTTGAGATCTCTGATGAATGATGTCATTAATAAACAACTGTTGGTACAACCGCACTACATAGCGATCAGCCCGGATAAGACGGCCGTGTACGTGTCCGATTACAATAAGCTCACAGTGACGTGTATGGCGATGGACGGTACCGTGAAGGCAGTCTATGTAGATAGTAACCTGAAGTATCCACGTGGTCTGGCTATAGACAGGACAGGGACAGAGTATGTCTGTGACGGGAACTCCCATAACATCTACCAGATTACAGCTGAGTGTAACAAGATACAGATACTACTGGGACCGGACCATGGATTGTCTCTTCCATGCTCCATCACTTACTGTGATAGGGAGGACAAACTTTATGTTGGAATGTATAATAACAATGTTAAAGTGTATCAGTTGAAATAAGAATTAAAGCCACATCTTGTTTTATGAAGAGATTACCAAAAGTATATATATATGGGGAGCAGTCAACCCTGCCTATTATCAACATATTAACATTGAAACCAAAACAACTAACTTTCTATTTGTTATACAGCAGTAGTGCTTTCAGCAAATATAACAAAGGTCCTTTAACTGATTACTTTCTACATAGACCTTCAAGTAACAACATATGATTTAGCCAATGAGCATTGACTATATGGAGTACAGATGCATGTCTATTATCGATACCATGATACTGTTGTTTGTTTTTAATCTTGTCTACTGTGTTTTCCGGAATATAAGACCCTTTTTTTCATCATGTATAAGGTCTGAATTAGGGGTGCATCTTATGTATAGAGACTGTCAAGGACCTTTTTAACCTATTTCAATGGGGCCGAAATTCGGCCTCTTCATAATTGCAGAAAACTGTTTTTACCCCCAATTCTGAGAAAAGAAATCCCATTCTTCAATTTTCCCTTAAAGGGAAACAGAGCAATCTTGATTTTTTTTTTAAAACCTGCGGCCTTCTGTTAGTTTTTCTACGTAACCTGTATATTTGCAATCATTCATATAAATTGTTAGAATAGTTCAAGGCAAATTGTTTATACATATTTCTAACTATTGATTATAATGCACCGATAAAATATTTAAAAGTTTGGAAGAAAAACAAAAAACTCATTTTATTTTATTTAATTATATGCAAGCAGCTTTAAAGTCAAAATGATACATGATTCATACATCAAGGTGCTGATTTAATTAAGAAATAGAACATCATTTACGGTGAATTATATTATCGTGTAATATATCACGGTTTGCAGTTCAACAATAATTTCACAAGCCCAAGGTATTGTTTACAATTGAATGACAAACCGTGATATATTACAAGATAATTCACCGTAAACAATGTTTTATTTCTATTCTTATACCCCTAAAATGTGAAAATAATGCACACATCTGGAATCTTTCACATTGCTTTGCTTACTTCGTTGAATATAACGAGATATTTTAAACTAGGCTATATAGTGCGGGTGTATTAGAATTCTTGATATAAAACTCAGATTGACATGAGGTACCTTTACAGTCAAAATGATACATGATTAATGATTTAATTCTTGATATAAAACTCAAGATTGTCATGTGTCCTTTTAAAATATAAAACTCAGATTGTCATATGTCCCTTTAAGACATAAAACTCAGATTACCATATGTCCCTTTAAGATATAAAACTCAAGATTGTCATGTGTCCTTTTAAAATATAAAACTCAGATTGTCATATGTCCCTTTAAGATATAAAACTCAGATTACCATATGTCCCTTTAAGATATAAAACTCAAGATTGTCATGTGTCCTTTTAAAATATAAAACGTCAGATTGTCATATGTCCCTTTAAGATATAAAACTCAGATTACCATGTGTCCCTTTAAGATATAAAACTCAAGATTGTCATGTGTCCCTTTAAGATATAAAACTCAGATTACCATGTGTCCCTTTAGATATAAAACTCAAGATTGTCGTGTGTCCCTTTAAGATATAAAACTCAAGATTGTCATTTGTCCTTTTAAAATATAAAACTCAAGATTGTCATGTCTCCCTTTAAGATATAAAACTCAAGATTGTCATGTGTCCCTTGAAGATATAAAACTCAAGATTGTCATTTGTCCTTTTAAAATATAAAACTCAGATTGTCATGTGTCCCTTTAAGATATAAAACTCAGATTGTCATGTGTCCCTTTAAGATATAAAACTCAGATTACCATGTGTCCGTTAAAAAATAAATAGCCATAAATAACGAAAATCACGCTCTTTTTCCCCAAATTTGACAATCTCGCGCTTCTTTTGAAGTTATTTGAAGCAAAAGTTAACGACGACGGACTACGACGGACGACGACGGACGACGGACGACGGACGAAGAGTGATCCCAATAGCTCACCTTTGAGCCTTCGGCTCAGGTGAGCTAAAAACAACTACAACACATCACAGTGTCTTTGTTTATTAAATCCTTTTTCCTAAATCCATTGATTTAATTGCATTATAGTTCACAATACTATATACCGATATGCCCATTTTCATCTTAAGGCAGAGTTGAAAATTGTGTGTAAAATCTCTGTTTTGTTTTACAAACATGCTTTGTAAAGATTTGAGTTTTTATTTCTGCACACTCATTACTGTTACTCCCTTGATTTTAGGGCCAACAAATATATCATTGACAGTTTTGAATTTTATTAGTATTTTTATTTCTGCCTACTCGAAGGGAGCTCATCATTTCTGCAGATATATATACATGCTTACAGGCGTCGATAAGAACGTCATTGCAGTACAATCCCCAGAAGTGACTTCTTTTAATGGCTGATTTTGTTCTATTTTCTCCATTTGCAACCTCAAAATGTCAGCAGAGTTGCAGTATAATGACTTCATTTGAGTATTACGACATATTTGTACGTTATAAACAATGATGTAATTATCAATATGTGTTTATTAGGAATATTAGGAATATGCCGATAATAGACAGGTGTCGATAATGGACAGGGTTGCTCTTGGTATATGAAAAAAATATTTTCGTATTGGCAAATTTTCAAATTGTATAAAAAAATCAAGATTGCTGTATGTCCCTTTAAAGATGCAGGTAGGCAATTTAACTCTTAACCCGCTAAGCACGACTTTAATAGCCTTTGTGTCCATTGTAAACCCACATCAGCCTATATGTAGCGGGTTAAAGATGTGAGACGGGAATCATGATTCGTCTGTTCACGGTTTAACATAATTTTTCAACACATTTTTAAAACATAGATTATGTATGATGGTAAATTTTTAGTGGTTGAGGCAGACCACCCATTATTCCTGTGATTTAGGAACTAAGTAACAGACAGGTATGGTCTCATCGAGTTGGTTGATTTAAACATCAAGGTGTTTCAACAAACCAACTAGATGAGACTATACTCTATTTGTTTTGTAACATGTCCATTTCAGCTGTCTGTCATACTCTAACTTCCAATAACTAGTAGTTAGAGTAAACAATTTATTCTGATGTTTCATTTTCAATTAAACGATTTACACCTGTGCAAATACAAAGGAATTTCAGTGACCATGCTTGACAATAAAAGTTGTATATTGAACGATATCATTTATATTATTGATATTGCATCTATATTACAGGGCTTTTTTCTAAAAATTGTGAAGACACTCTTGCCTGGTCATTTTGTGAAAAAAAGTGTGATAACTGTCTTATTTGTGAAAAGTGTTGAAAGATTAATTGTTAAAAGCGATATTGAACGCAAAACTCAATACATACATAATTACACACTTTGTTATAGAAGGAAAAAAAGCTGTGTACTAATTCAACTATTTAGTGTTTTGTTATAACAACTGTCTATTCACAGTAATATGGTAACCGTTCTGGTCCACCTTTAAAGTTTGTATGCAAATAAACCTACTGCTGTTTGTAGTAAAATTTCAAAATGTCGTAATTATACATATATTTAAGGAAAAAAGTTACGCAACATTTTTAATAGGGTCAGTATTAAATATGAAGTGTTATTTGTTCAAATAATCTTTTGTTATTTAACAGTGATCGAAAAACCGCCACCGATTCTTAAGTAAAGCATGAAATACAAAATTAACAGATGCATGTATTTTCGTCTCAAGCACATATGTTGGCGCTTCTGCACCCCATCAAAACCGCTGCAAAACCGTCGTGAAACTGCCGTGAACATTAGGCGTCCTCCTGACAATCGAATACGTGCCAGGACTATTTCTAACCGAATATGTTGTTAGTATTTGCTGCCTGCCTTCTATGATGTAATACCTGGTTTCACTTATAATGAACGTTTATCTCACACTTAGATTCACACAAAACTAGTGGAGTATTAATATGAGACTTAAAGGCATTTGCTGTAGTTTTCCATGCACAGCTTTTTTGGGCGACTTCGCTTCTAAAACTATTGGATGGATTTTTCTCAAAATTTACTGGAATGTTGCTTTTGATGTCTAGTTCTTTGTCTTTTTTTTTTTTTTTTTTAAGTTTTTTTTGAATTTTTATTTTTTATTTAATTTTATTATTTTTTTATTTTTTTTATTGTCTTTATTTAAATAAAGGCCTATTATAAGATACATAAAATAGGAAAAATATAGCATTTTGTAAAAATTCCAACAAAATTAACAAATTTAAGCATAATGGTACGGTTCCAAAAAACAATATTAAATCTCAATAGCATTATATGTATGGTGACCTATAAATTTAATTGAATATATTGTCTAAATATATGTTCAAATAAGTGCCTAGGAAGTTTGAACAAATTCTGTTGTTAGGAACATAACAAAAAAGGAAAATATACTATTTTTATATAATTTCATACAAAACTTGGCCTTTTAGCATAGGGGTAGGGTTTCAAATTCTTTTTCTAAACAAGCATGGGGACCTATCATTTTTATTGCACATTTTGTTTTTATATATGTTAAATTATGTGCTTAGAAAGTTTTAAAAAAATCTGTTTTCGGGAACATATAAAAAAAAAGAAGGAAATTGTATCATTATGGGCTAATTTGTGCATAAATTGTGGTAATGGTCTCAACAGATTTTGTAAAAAAATATAGGTTTTACATAAAGATGAGCTTTAAATGTTATTGTAATTAAATGTTCTTTACTTTAATACACTTTTAGCAGAATTGTGACCAATGAATAAATGATTAGACTTCAAAAATATCTTATTTAGCTATTTTATGGACTTGTTCAACTTTTTGGACAGATTGACATGACGGTGGCATTACAATTTTTTTTTTTTAAATTTTAACAAGCATGGTGACCTACCATTATATTTGCCTTTTCTGTCTATATATATAACAGACTTACTGTACAAAAAGTTTTAAAGAAAATCTGTTATGTAGAAAAAACTATAGAAAATGTCTTTAAATACTGTGTACTGAAATAAAATTAGTTGAAGAGGAGAGATCAAAATGGGGTGTCAGACATGGCTGTCTTTTTAATTTGTCTAACCATTTATACTGAAATAAACATTCTGAGGTCTGGTAAAGATGAACATGAATTGAACCCACGTCGCCAGGCTCCAAGTTTAAATAAATAAATAAGTAAAAACCAATATTTATTAACCAATGAAACAAGTTTTAAAACAAAACGGAAAAAAAATGTCCCACTGGGATTTGAACCCATATGAACCATGGTTTCTTAAAGGATATTAGATATGCCACAGTGAACATGAGGTCCTGTCAGAGATAACTGAGAACATGTCTCTGAAATTAGCCTTTATTTGACAAGCTGTTAAAGGAACTAATCCGCCAAATAAAGGCAAAATTGCACTACAAAACCGTGTATCAAAACTCTATCCAGGTGTTCAGGTCATATAACAATGTATATGTGCCGATTAAAAGTAAAAGTTTATTAACAGGTTCTAAAAATACCCGTGATTGAATAACGTTATGTGTAAAATGAATTATGAGTTGGTAACTCTTAATTCTATGCTCCAGTTTCGGGGTTTGGCCTGGCTGGTTAAAGCCTTTTATATTGTGTCTAAAGAGTTCGGATTCTCAAAATATGTAAGTTATATAATTACACTCATCGTCAGTAGGTTTAGAAACGGTGTACATATGCTGTACTAGGTTTAGAAACGGTGTACATATGCTGTACTAGGTTTAGAAACGGTGTACATATGCTGTACTAGGTTTAGAAACGGTGTACATATGCTGTACTAGGTTTAGAAACGGTGTACATATGCTGTACTAGGTTTAGAAACGGTGTACATATGCTGTACTAGGTTTAGAAACGGTGTACATATGCTGTACAATTTGCAGGATAGCTACTTTAATAAATTAACTTCATTAGTAAAGCATACAGATTCTATTTCATATCTTATAATTTTTTAAAGTGCTGATCATATCAGAGCATGAACAGAATTTGACTGTTAATTACTTTAAAGACCATGTATTTTGGGGAAAAGGACCCTTGTAAATTTGGGAAATTTCTATCATAAAAACGACCAATTTGGAATTTTTTTCTTATAGATAAAATGGCCAATTGAGAATTGTTTATGTCAACATTTTGAAAGTTAGGGCGAGGTTAAAGCCTAAAAGGTATTATTAGGAACACTATCACATCAATGACATACCACTGATATTGATTAGTATGTAACATAAGGGATGTATCAGTACAACATGCATGTAAACTTGTATTGATTAGTATGTAACATAAGGGATGTATCAGTACAACATACATGTACACTTGTATTGATTAGTATGTAACATAAGGGATGTATCAATACAACATACATGTAAACGTGTATTGATTAGTATGTAACATAAGGGATGTATCAGTACAACATACGTGTAAACTTGTATTGATTAGTATGTAACATAAGGGATGTATCAGTACAACATACATGTAAACTTGTATTGATTAGTATGTAACATAAGGGATGTATCAGTACAACATACATGTAAACTTGTATTGATTAGTATGTAATATAAGGATGTATCTGTACAACATACATGTAAACGTGTATTGATTAGTATGTAACATAAGGGATGTATCAGTACAACATACATGTAAACTTGTATTGATTAGTATGTAACATAAGGGATGTATCAATACAACATACATGTAAACGTGTATTGATTAGTATGTAACATAAGGGATGTATCAGTACAACATACGTGTAAACTTGTATTGATTAGTATGTAACATAAGGGATGTATCAGTACAACATACATGTAAACTTGTATTGATAGTATGTAACATAAGGGATGTATCAGTACAACATACATGTAAACTTGTATGATTAGTATGCAACATAAGGGATGTATCAGTACAACATACATGTAAACTTGTATTGATTAGTATGCATAAGGGATGTATCAGTACAACATACATGTAAACTTGTATTGATTAGTATGTACATATTATTAAAGACTTTTTTTTACAAAATGTTTCACTGATTTTAGAATCAGTACCCATAAATTAGAAGTTGGTCGTTACAAGAAAATAGATTGTAATTTAAGATATTATAGATTATGTAAGAATAATTCAGTAGAAAATGAGTATCATTTCCTCATGGAATGTGAATCTTTAGTGACTGAAAGAAAGCAGCTTCTTGATGAGATACTTAGAAGTTCTTTATATTTTAGATTATTAAATTCTTCTCAAAAGTTTATATGCGCAGGTTGTTAAGCAATGAAGACACTGATGTTATCACTTATGTATCAAAATATATAATTATATGTTATAACAACTGTTTTGAACTGTTGAAGAATATTTCGTAGATACTGCACTATTATATGTATGAATTCATTTTCAACATCCCTTACAGGTACTTTGGCAATATATCTAATGTTATAATTAGAGTGCGCTAGTCAATATAAATGAAAGTGTTGTAAAATATCTAAGTCTGTATGAATCCTCTGTTGTTTGCATTCTCAACAATATTAAACTTATTTATCAATAGTTTAAGTGTTACGTTTACATTTAAACAGTTGAAATAAGAATTAATTTAGACGCATCTTTTTTATAAAGAGATTATAGAGTATATATATAAAGGGCCACAGGCAATGTTGCAGTCAACCCTGCCTATTATCAACATATTAACATAGAAACCAAAACCGTTAACGTTCTTTTTGAAATACAGCAGTAGTGCCTTCAGCAAATATAACAAAGGTCCTTTAAACTGATTATAGAATTTCTACATAGACCTTCAAGTAACAACATATGATTTAGCCAATGAGCATTGACTATATGGAGTACAGCTGCATGTCTATTATCGATACCATGATACTGTTGTTTTTCAAATCTTGACTACCGTATTTTCCAAAATATAAGACCCACATTTTTTATCATTTATAAGGTCTGAATTAGAGGGTGCATCTTATGTATTAAGACGGTCCAGGGCATTTTAAACCTATTTAAATGGGGCCGAAAAATCAGCCTCTTCCCAATTGCAAAAAACTTTTTTTACCCCAATTCTTAGAAAAAAAATCCCATTCTTCAATTTTCCCTTAAACGGACACATGGCAATCTTGATTTTTTTAAAACCTGCGGCCTCCTGATAGTTTTTCTACGTAACCTGTATATTTGCAATCATTCATATAAATTGTTAGAATAATTCAAGGCAAATTGTTTATACCTATTTCTAATTATGCACCGATAATATATTTAAAATTTTGGAAGAAAAACAAAAACCTCATTTTATTTATTTAATTATATGCAAGCAGCTTTAAAGTCAAAATGATACATGATTAATAAATCGAGGTGCTGATTTAATTCTTGATATAAAACTCAGATTGTCGTGTGTCCCTTTAAGATATAAAATTCAAGATTGTCATGTGTCCCTTAAGATATAAAACTCAGATTGTCATGTGTTCCTTTAAGATATAAAACTCAGATTGCCATGTGTCCCTTTAAGATATAAAACTCAAGATTGTCATGTGTCCCTTTAAGATATAAAACTCAAGATTGCCATGTGTTCCTTTAAGATATAAAACTCAAGATTGTCATGAGTCCCTTTAAGATTTAAAACTCAAGATTGTCATGTTTCCTTTAAGATATAAAACTCAGATTTCCATGTTTCCTTTAAGATATAAAACTCAGATTGTCATGTGTCCCTTTAAGATATAAGGTGTACCTTAAACAATAAATTGCCAACAATAAATTGCCATAAATAACGGAAATCACGCCCCCCAATTTTGACAGTTTTGCGCTCTTTTTTCCCCCAAAATCAGCAGGCTTAGGCCTTTTCCCAATTTTCTTGAAAAAAAGCTCTCCACCGTCTCTAGAAATGCCATGGAATACTGTAAAATTCCGTGGAATTCCGTGGAAAAAATGCCATGGAGTATTCGGAATTATTTTCCGTCCTCCTAATGACTACGGAAAAAGTACCAAAAAAAAAAGAGAAGGAAAGATTCCATGGAAATGTGCGGAAACCAAGATTCCGCGGAAATCCATGGAAACTTTTAAGATTCCACGGAAATCCACGGAAACTTTTATAATTTTGCGGAAATCCATGGAAACTTTGAAAGATTCCACGGAAATCCACGGAAACTTTTAAGATTCCGCGGAAATCCATGGAAACTTTGAAGTTCCGCGGAATTTCCATAGATTTCCATGGAGTATTCGGAATTAAAACTTCCGCGGAAACAATTATGTTCCATGGAATATTTAGATTTCCACGGATTTGTCCACCATTTTCCGTGGAAAAATTATTTGCTGCTTAATCTGAAAAATGTTTTTCCCTGAAATGAGAAAACGTTAAAGCACCTGAAATTGAGGCCACACTGCACCATGGCCTAATGTTTTAGTCCAGATAAGCTCAATTACATTGATGAAATAAAAAATTAGATGGCAAGCTACTTTAAAACTTGTAACAAACGTTTCAAAACACAAACAAACCATCACAAAACAATGATATTAAATCATTATAAACACAATGTCAAGTTTTCCTGGCAACCAGAGTTCCAGAATATATATATATATATATATATATATATATATATAATAATATATATAGTGATACCTCTACTGTTACTCTGTGACAATCACAGTGTCGATAGAGACATCACCTGCCACTGGTTCACAACGTTTAAAACCCGTAATCCTAAAGGGGTAGGGTAAAAGAGACAAGCCGTCTGGATGTAACTTTAAATCAATATACTTATAAAGTATAATGTTGATTTATTAATAATTTTTCAAACTTACAGTAGGCGATGCCAGAATTACAAATATAACTATTACAAATATAAATGTAACTATTAACATAAAGATGTGGAAATCGACCTTATGTCAAAATGTTGATTCGTACAAAAACAAGAGAAATAATGTGTGTGGTAAACTGTTTACGGTAAGAAAACTAACATTACAAGTTAAGCCAAATCGTCAAAATCACCTTATAAAACAATTTATCACAATAAAATAAGATTGATTACCAAATATATACAACATTCAATTAATAATAATATTTACTTCCAATGAAAGGGAGGACATTTCTGGTTAAATTATACATGTTGTAAATAGAGACAAAGCATGTAGACCGATTGTAATAAATATAGCATTGTAGATAAAAAACAATTGACGATGATATAACATAATGAAGGTAATTAGTTATCTGAATAGCCAAATATTTATAATAACATTTATTTATAAGGCCTAAACGACAAGTAAATTAGTGACAAGTAAATTAGTGAAATTCGGTCAACTATAGAAATTGAAGTCTCGGTAGATTTTAGTTTTTAACATTTTTAAAGACAGTAATTGGCAATTATCAGTTGTACATTCATCACAGAAATACTCCTAATTTAAATTAACAGAAATGCTATAATTGAAGAATGAATGAAATGCTATAATTGAAGAATGAATAAATGCAAGTATGACAATTAAAAAGAAGTTAGTCAAATGAATTAAAGGGGCATATATGACAATATATTATAATTGTACCCAGCTAGGACGTGAGATTATAATTATAGGTTTCGTTTATTAATTCTGGAGGGCTTCAGCAAAAACTTTATAATTTTGCTGAAGCCCTCCATTTAATTTTTAACCCAGGTGAAAAACTTCCAGGGGTTTCCATGTAAAAATCCAGGGTATTCGGGGTGATTTTCCATGCTTTTTCCTGGGTACGCTGGAAAAAATAAGGAAAAGGGAATTCAAAATTTTAATATATGCATACCCTGGAAAATTACCCTGGATTCCCCAGGAAATTTACCCGGGAAACCATGGAATGCCTGGAAATTTACCCCGAAAACCATGGAAGAACATGGAAACCCCGGAAAGAGTTCCCTAGGAAAAACCCATAAACCCCGGAATAGTTCAAAAGTGAAGAAAAAAAGGACAATTATAGGAGACTCCCATACCAAAACTTAACATGTTGCACATGAGCTACTCACACAAGATCTAACCTGGTCCTAAATGCTTGAGTCCATTTTAACATGTAAATTAGGTAGAGCTCACGTGAGCGAGATGAGCAATGTTAGCAAGGGTAGCGGTGTGAGAACTACCTACTTTGCATGTTAAAATGCACGTAAGCGACGTGAGCAAGGTTTATTTATTCTTGAGGCATTGTTCATGTAGTCTGTCAAGTCTGCTTTTTTTTTTATAAAGGTGCTTCTACAACCTTAATAAATTCTGATACAATGTAAAATCAGCAGTCCCATGGCCATACAGCTGCATCTCCAAACAATCTATCTTGGTGACCAGTTTGGTAGGGACATTGTTTTTTCCATTCGAGGTACTTTGATCTAAGCACCGCAAAAGCTCATCCCTCCTAATTTGCACCTACATCATGTTTGGCCCCCGTGCGGTTCTGGTGGGTGGGGTGGAGGGGCGCTGTTTGGTTCCAGGGCAAAGAATAGGGTCACTGCAGATCCTGTTGGATGGGTAGACAGAGGTGTAGAACTCCCCCAAATTCATGTTCATTTGATCCTTTTTTGTTCATGCTCATTAAAGGTCTTCATCATGATCCCTGCATTGTTTCAGGTGCCATCTTGCTCAAATCACTAACTAGAGCAGTGGCAGAAAAACAATAAACGTGGCTCCAGCGTAAATGGAGTGTCTACAAAAGAATTTGCAGCAACTCTGCAGTTCTGCAGGTGAGAATGGAGCAT